>JAMPIV010003389.1:345000-364132 GCA_024509875.1 Oreohelix idahoensis | reverse complement strand
AACCGGACTTATCACGCCTTATGACGCCCTGCAGCCCTGACATCTACGTAATATCGTCCTAGCGCGATTCTCAGTTTTAGAGAAAGGAAAACAGGTAAAGTTTGCGAATTATATGAAAATAATATTCGCAAAACGAATGGTTGTAAAAAAATACAGGAAAAAATGAAATACAGAGATAATAAAAGAGAGAATTTTCGGGTGAAAGAATAGGAAGAAGTTGTAGGAAATTAAATGAATATAAAACCTACGTGACAGAGCCTCCCCCCTTTAAGATATGGAAGCACTCCATGTCTACGTTATGGAGTTTAATTTCCTATAACCGTAGCTTCGGGGTGTCTGTCTTCTTCCCTCTCCTCTTCCCCCTCCATCTCTGTCCAATTCCTACTCAAGTCCACTCCTCAAAGTTTCCTTCCCCCGGAATGTCTCATATGCGCGCTTGAAAGAGCGTCGCCGCTTCTGACATTTTTGAAAGATTTCCTGTGATAGCGGTGGAATATCCCTGCCACTATCGTCATCTTCGTCAGTTTTGGCGATCGTCAGGAGATGGTCGGAGGTTGGCACTGGCTTTTCCAAGTATCTCTTTAAGAGATTTAAATGGAAAACCTTCTCCTTTCCTTCAATAGAGATCTGGTAGTTAGCCTTAGAAATCTTTTTCAGGACGGTAAACGGCCCTTGCCATCCGATCTTCAGTTGGTTGTTCTCGGTAGGGAGCAACACCAAAACTTTCTCTCCTGCTTCCAGTTCTCTCTCTTCCGCGACTTTCCTGTATCGGTTAGCGTGCTTGGTGCGTGCTCGCTTAAAGTTAGTCGTTGCTAGGTCCCACCCTAGTTTCAACCGTTCCTTTAAAACCGACACATATTTACTTGCTGAGACGACTGTCTCATCCGCCTTCTCGTCTGTCAGAGACTGAAGTAAGGCTTCAAGCGGGCCCTTAATGGGTCTGCCAAATAAGAGTGTAGCTGGCGGAAATCCTGTGGAAGTATGAGGAGATTCTCTGTAGCCAAATAATGCTGCAGGAATACAGAGATCCCAATCTTCAGGTTTCACTTGTGCCAGCTTACTTAGCATCATGGTGAGGTTTCCATTAGCACGTTCCACGAGCCCATTTCCGGCCGCAGTATATGGCTTAGTGTGGATGTGCTGGGTCCTCAAGATCTTAACGATCTCATCCATCAACAGGTTTCGGTATGGAGATCCATTATCCGTCAACACTTGCTGCGGGAATCCCAACCGAGTGAAAATCTGCACGAGGGCTTCTGCGACATGCTTGGCATCTGCGCATGTTAGCGGGATAGCTTCTGCCCATAAAGTGCATGTATCGACTAAGGTCAGGATGAACCTGTTTCTTCTTTTAGTCCTTTCGAAAGGCCCTAAAATGTCGATCACAACCCGTTCGAATGGTGTACCCACTATTGGCATTTCACCCAAAGAAACTGGGGGTGCCCGTTGCTTGGGTGGCACACGTTGGCACTGGGCACAGGATTTGACATATCTGATAATATCAGTATTTACTCCTGGCCACCAATAATGAGTGGTTATACGTTGGTTTGTGGCGTTCTGTCCCATATGTCCGCTAAAGGGAAGAGAGTGCCCCATTTCTAGGATTTGGCTTCTGCACTGTTTCGGTACTAGGAGCTGGTTGTAACCTTGGTCAGGCTTGCCCGTTCTCCGATAAAGTACGCCATCCTCAGAAAAAATGTCCCCGTGCTGTTTGGGTTCCTTAGCCATGGGCAGTTTCCTAAAGCAGGGTGCCAAAGTAGGGTCCTTGTATTGCGCTTCTTTAAGTTCCATAGGTAACAAATTTGGCGCAGGCTCCCGTTCCTTCTTGGTTTGCCCTCTTGTAGTTACTGCTGCCACAATCGGCTCTTCCGGTTTCCCAATACACACGTATCTCCCGCCAAGTATGACTGGGTAGATGGGATCATCCATAACAGCCGCTTTGATCACACCTCTGACAAAGTCAGAGTGTATCTCCACCAATGCGATGGGAAGCGCTGTAGGTGCATCACTCTTACGAACTCCACAAAGTTTGACGGTCTCTCCTGTCTCTTGACCGGGTTTAACCAGGTTTCTGGCAACAATGCAATCGTAAGAAAGCCCCGTGTCAAATAAGCAAGAAGTTTGAGAACCGTTCAAAATAACAATACCTCGCGTTGAGGGTCTATCCCCAACAGGTTGAGAATCACTGTCAATAATTCCGCCTTGCGAGACTGTCAATAAGCATCCGATGCGTTTCGGCTCGGTGTGCTCGGTCTGATCATATGTCCCGTGCTCAGGGGTTCTCCCTTTGCCACATTGTCCTTTCTGGCTACGCTGCCATGTAGGGCGGTCGGGTTGATCAGACTGTTTGGGGTGGTTGGGGTACTTGTTCTTGTAGAACTTGGATTTTTCAGGAGGGGGGTTTTGAGGTCCAGTTTCTCTGTGGTTGTTTTGGTTAGAAGCCTGAGAAGATTGCTCTAGGTTATGCTTTCGAAAATGCTCCTCTGTCGGTTTCCGCTTTGTGGCCGGTAGTTCAGCCAGCGCATTGTGATAACGCTCAGACTTTTCCAAAATGTCTTCAAGTTTTTCTGCCCCCTGCTCAGCGAGAAATCTCCGGATATCAGCAGACAAAGTGTTCTTTATTTGTTCAGTTAGAACAAGTTCCTCAAGACCTTCATAGGTAGAGGGGAGCTGCGAAAGCTCAAGGCACTTTGTTAGATATCCCTTAAGACGCGATGAGAACTGGTGAAAAGTTTCAGAATTCTCTTTCCGGCTGTTGCGAAACAGTTGCAAAAACTTGCGAGCGTTCATTTCAAAGCGCTCCAGTAACGCTTTCTTCAACACATCGTAGTCGTCTTGTTGGCTACTTTCCAGCTTAGAATAAACATCATAAGCAGAACCTTTTAGGGCCTGGGAAAGTTTCATATTCCAACGCGACCTCTCTAACCCGTACAGAGTTGCAATTTTCTCAAATTTTTTCTAACCATGTGTCAATCTTCTCATTTGGACAAGGAAAAGATTCAAGAGTGAAAGACATAGCATTTAGTTGAAGAGATTGAGTGTTAGCAGGGTCAGTTAAGGAAGAATGAGGAGAAGACTCTCCATTGCTGGAGGTAGAGGCAGCACCACGACTTTGGAACTCAAGAGTTTTAAGCGCCAACTCGTGCTGTCTCTGCTTCTCTCTTTCCTCTCTCTCCTCCCTCTCCTTCTCATGCTGTCTCTCCTCCCTCTCCTTCTCATGCTGTCTCTCCTTCTCTTTTTCTCTCTCCCTGCGGATTTCCATTTCCTCGTCCATCTTCTTCTGCTCTTTAGCTTCAGCTGCTTTCCTCTCCGCATCGTATCTCTCAAGTTCGTCTCTGACAAATGCTTTCGCTTCTTCTCCTTCCAGTCCCTCCTCTCTCGCTTCGTCCCTGAGAAGTTGTCTAAGCTTTGCCCTCTCGGCCATATTAGGTCAGTGACTGAGACTAGTGGAGAAAGAAAATAGGAAAAAGGATACACTGGTTCCTACCACTTACGAGAAAAAAATTACCAAAAATCAAAAGATGATATCCTTAACCCTGGGATACCTCCTCCAAAGTAAAATCTAACTATCGCTGCTATTATCGGCAATAAAGCACTTAATGCAAAACACGACTACGCCAACTAAATGGTAGTTAAGATTACTTCTGAAAAATAAGTTGCTACAGTGGAAAAGCAAAAGAATATTGCAAACATTAAAGAGAAAAATAATCCCTTAATTTTTAAAAATCCACTATAAGTTCGCCCCTGAAGTCAGATCGGGTAAGGGAGGGAATTAATCTGGACAAAAAGTCCGAAACACACTCCTTAACTTAGTTCAAACGCCGTTCTGCCTCAGTACCCAGTGAATGTTATACACTCACCACTTTACCAGCATTTAGTATTACAATCAGCAGTTAACATATATCCCGACAAAATCAACCTGTAACCAAAATGTATATTATTCAAAGATGCTGTGGAAAAAAAAAAAAACTTATTAGTTTGTGTGGTCAGCACGCCCGTAAACAGATCGTTAGTCTAGGGGGTAATTATTTAAAGATATAACAACTCACAAGACATCACACTCTTACTCTATATCAGAATACAGAATCTTAAGTTCAAAAATCCAGATAGACGAGTCCACGTTTGTCGTACTCGTCTTCCTATTCTAAGTTCAAAGACCGGAAACGAGTCCCCATTTGTCGTAGATTTCCGATAGGAGAATTAAGACTAGGTTTGGTCCCTTCTGAATAGGTTTGAATAGGTGATAGACTCAGTGAGAGTTAGTGAAAGGTAATAGAATTTCCACACACGTGAGATGATAGATTTTGATATAGTGGCTGTCTCTGAAAGCGAAAAGAATTCTTCTCTCTCTCACCTATCTTCTACAACAGTTGTTACAGCGTCAGACAGACTACACCAATATACATATTACGTATATTTCTATCACTCACAGGCACGCACATACACGTGACGACAGGTAAACACACAGACGTGGGAAAACTATAACAATGCTATATATATTATCTAGAACGAGCTGACCAAACACGATTATTAAGTTCAAGAGCGATTTTATTATCAGGAAAATCGGCTCACAACATCAAAGAAAGTACATCAAGGAAAATACATATACACATAGTCATAAAAAATCAAGGAAATGTTGCAAGGATGATAGCCCCGTTATAGTGTTAACTCTAGGTTTAGCCCGGCCCCGTTAAGAGAACAGATGATGGCGCCCGAGTCACAGATACATAGAGTTTGATTCTAAGAGTTGTCTTTGTTTTATCTCGTCATTATATGCACAGAGTTTGAAAAAAATCTGATTTAACCTAAGACAAAAACACAAGAACTCTAGCCTTAGCAACAAATTATGCAGATTGAAAAAAAAAATTAGGACAGCAACAGGGTGTCAAAGATATAATAGTGAAAATATCACTCAGACCAGCGTACACTCATTCATTCCGCCATGGCTTCTCATTCAGGTACTCACGACTTTGCTCGCTGCCTCTTGGAACACATTGATTTTAGATTTTCACACAGACTCAAAAAATGCAGTCTTCTGCCAAGAAGCCCCCAGTTCCAAAAGACGTATTTAACTTGGAGTCTCCGGGAACGACTACTTGGGTATGCAAATTTGTTCAAATGTCTGATTAAGTCACCTAACAATTATTCCAGGCGCGGGAGTTAGCAGAGCACAGTGTCAATAGCGTAGGTTTCTAAAAAAATGATGAATGTCAGGTCGGTGCCTTCCCTCAGTATAGGATTCACTTTAGTCACACCACAGATTTGTCCACAAGATATTATCTAGTCGGGAAATGATTGTTAATATTCACGCCACCAGGCAGCAAATTATATAGAGTTTCTAGAAGAAATTAAGTGCTGGCTCCAAGGTCCAGTATTTATCATTACAGTCTTTGAAAAACCCGTTATAGGGATATTAGTATTTCTGTCTAACTTGCACCGTCAGATCAGTGTTACTTGAGAAAACCCACGTGGTTCAAAATAAGGACTGTCTATTTCTTCACAAGTATGGAAACTACTACTAGGTGCTGGTAAAGTTAGGGTCACCCCAAAACTTTCACTGTGTGGAGGAAAAATAACACATATAATATAATAAACAGAATCTGTACTGGTTAAAACTTACATTTAAACTTGCAAGCAGAGAGCTTTGCTTATCATTTAAACTTCCCGTGACGTAAGTTATATTTAAAAATCAGCAATCCTCATAAATTAAGAACACGTGCGTATTCCGTCACCATTCTTGAGGCTGGATTCTAGAGTTTATACGTTAGTTTAGAAAAATACACTCGACTGAGTATTAGCAGTTAAATTAAATTCATAAATAGCTACAATTGCCGTTATAAGCTAGAAATTAAATTTTATTCTGCTTTCCACTGAATGCTTCCCTAGAAAATATAATAGCCTACCACTTTATTTCTCTTCTGCGCTAAAGAAATAGATTAAAATGAATTAAGCGATTTAACACTTTAACACTCACAAAATCTATATATCTATCATATTAATTACCTCAACCACAGAATTACAGGTAGTCGCACAACTTAAGAATAAAAATGCTGAAAATATTTCTGGAAGTCTAGAAGTTCGACAAATTGCCGAAACAAACTGAGATCTTCGCTAACAGCTATTCTGTTTTCGAGCGACCTATCTACTGTGGAGTCTATGAGCGAGAATGAAATTAAAGTTTCAAACTTGGCCAATATCTTAAAATCAGACAAAGGGCCCAAACTTACTTCGCCAAGCGAAATTATCTCCCCTACTCCCAACATTTACGTCCGCTTAACGCGTGTCGTAACTGTCACCTACTGACCACGATGTACGCGTGTCAGTTTCAAATCCCAGACAGCCTGACTCCAATGCAGGGCAGTTTTTACACTACAGCTGACCATGGCCCAAGTGAGCGCCGTGTCATTTTGGGATTTTCCAGACAAATGTCTGGATACTGACCGGTGCAGATGTAAAGTATCACACCTCACCGGGACTAATGCCGAGAAGAAACTCGCGCGCTCGGTAAGAATGTAGACGATTTGCTACGTCCTATGTTCAGCGAACCGACTTATCACGCCTTATGACGCCCTGCAGCCCTGACATCTACGTAATATCGTCCTAGCGCGATTCTCAGTTTTAGAGAAAGGAAAACAGGTAAAGTTTGCGAATTATATGAAAATAATATTCGCAAAACGAATGGTTGTAAAAAATACAGGAAAAAATGAAATACAGAGATAATAAAAGAGAGAATTTTCGGGTGAAAGAATAGGAAGAAGTTGTAGGAAATTAAATGAATATAAAACCTACGTGACAGAGGTAACTCATGGTGTCACCCCCTCACTGAATGTAATGGCAATAGTAGTGACATAAACAACTAAAAACATTAAAATTACACCTTTAAATTACAATATCATACGCACAGCCTAAATGTATTTACATTTACATAGTTTCATGTGGTTAAAGTGAAAATTCGGTAAGAAAACAATAGAATTCGAAGTAAAAATGTTTAAGAACTACATCAAAATTATGTTCATTTTAACGTTAAACTTTAAGCTGGGCTTACGAAAAATGTTTTTGTGGTTATAACTAACTACAGGGATATTTTTATAAAAAATAATACATTTCTGCTGAAACACTGCAGAAAAATCTTATAGACTGTCATTTTGGTATCACCCCCTCTGATGGTGTCACCCGGTGCGGTCCGCACCCCCCTAGTGACGCCACTGGATATAAACTCTGATGCAAGTCAATAGTGTAGGTAGAAGCTTTTATCGTATTCATATAGGCATAAAAGTCTTATCACAAATTTCTACTCTGCACGAGGTTAATGAAATATGGCATGTGCAAGCAGCGCTAATATTGCCCGCCGCGCACAGTTAAAAAGAAAAAGATTATTATTGTTTTTGTTTTTTTGGTTGCAATTACGATCTCTTGTGGAACCCCTGGCGACTTATATTTTCTACGGACAACTGGCAGATGGTAAAAGAATAGCCGGGTGACCACAGCTGAGGTTCAAAAAAGGATAGGAAACATAGAATAGAAGAACGGGAGAGAGTTTTCCAAAACCTTCGACCAAAATTGCCTGGTTATTAACTACCTGAACTTAGTAAACCGTTTTCAAAATGTATATACACAATTTTACAACAGACAATCACCAGGACACGGCCTTCGCGTGCAGCGTAGACCTGTAACCACTCAGTAATTGACGGTGCATATAAATAGTTGCGCCCAAGATAAGGCTTGCCCCCGAACGTAATGACACCCAATAAAAAGATGCATACACTGGATCGTTAGTCATATCATAAACCCGGCAATATGCTTCTATATTGAGAAGTTTTAACAAGGCAGGTGTCTCCTCTTTAAAAATGGGAAAACAAACACCTGCAGAAGGTGCTTACAAGAACGTGAAAGTAAATTAGAACTAGGTCATCAGGGACTGAGAAAAACGCAGAAAAATTTAGTTTAAATCCAAGAGTCCCAGGGCTCGGAAAGTTGAACAAAGTACAGGTAGAAATGTCCACGTGTTCTAATATCTGAAAGTAGCAAGATGTTAATGTTAAGATAAAAAACAAACTGTTGCTCTTACAGCTGCACAGAACTTCAAATGAAAGTTTTTAACATTCATCACCATATTCATAATCATCACCATATTCATAATCATCACCATATTCATAATCATCACCATATTCATAATCATCACCATAATCATCACCATAATCATCACCATAATCACCACCATAATCATCACCATAATCATCACCATAATCATCACCACCATCATCATCATAATCATCACCATCATCATCACCATCATCATCACCATAATCATCACCATAATCATCACCATATTCATAATCATCACCATATTCATAATCATCACCATATTCATAATCATCACCATAATCATCACCATAATCATCACCATAATCATCACCATCATCATCACCATCATCATCACCATCATCATCACCATAATCATCACCATAATCATTACCATAATCATTACCATATTCATAATCATCACCATATTCATAATCATCACCATATTCATAATCATCACCATAATCATCATCATAATCATCACCATAATCATCACCATCATCATCACCATCATCATCACCATCATCATCACCATCATCATCACCATAATCATCACCATAATCATCACCATAATCATCACCATAATCATCACCATAATCATCATCATCACCATCATCATCACCATAATCATCACCATAATCATCACCATCATCATCATCATCACCATCATCATCACCATCATCATCACCATCATCATCACCATAATCATCGTTGCAGTCGTCATCATTATCATCATGTTATAGACATTCATTTTGGTGTCACTCCATCTGATGGTGTCACCCGGTGCGGTCCGCCCCCCCCCCCCCCCCCCTAGTGACGCCACTGGATATAAACTCTGATGCAAGTCAATAGTGTAGGTAGAAGCTTTTATCGTATTCATATAGGCATAAACGGTCTTATCACAAATTTCTACTCTGCACGAGGTTAATGAAAAATGGTATGTGCAAGCAGCGCTAATATTGCCCGCCGCGCACAGTTAAAAAGAAAAAGATTATTATTGTTTTTGTTTTGTTTTTGGTTGCAATTACGATCTCTCGTGGAACCTCTATTTTCTACGGACAACTGGCAGATGGTAAAGAATAGCCGGGCGACTGCAGCTGAGGTTCAAAGATGTGTGCAAGAGAGACATGAAGGCACTGGACATAAATCCAGCAACCTGGGAGGATGAAGCTGTCAATCACACCAAGTGGCGATGCTCCCTTTGGCGCCACTTTAGATTGGGGGGAAAGAAGCTCTCACACCAAGCAGAAGAGAAAATAACCTGCCGAAATGAACACCAACCTTAAGGTCGAATTCCCACAGTCATTTATGACTGAAAGAGGCAATTATTATTATAGGGAGTAGAGAGAATTTTAGAGAAAACAAGCTCTCATAGCAAGCAGAAGAGAGGAGAAAACGCCGAAAGGAACACCAGGAAAATAAGCAGCCGAGGGCTGTCACCTCAGGGGCGCATTCCCATAGTCAGTTATGACTGAAGGGGCTATTATTATTATTAGAGAGAATTTGAAGAAAAAAAAAACAACAACAACAGATAAGGAGAATGAAATTAATGGACGGACAGGAGGCGGAATATAAGAGGATGAGATGAGGTGAAGAGTGGTAAGAAGGATAGGAAACATAGAATAGAAGAACGGGAGAGAGTGTTCCAAAACCTTCGACCAAAATTGCCAGGTTATTAACTACCTGAACTTAGTAAACCGTTTTCAAAATGTATATACACAATTTTACAACAGACAATCACCAGGACACGGCCTTCGCGTGCAGCGTAGACCTGTAACCACTCAGTAATTGACGGTGCATATAAATAGTTGCGTCCAAGATAAGGCTTGGCCCCGAACGTAATGACACCCAATAAAAAGATGCATACACTGGATCGTTAGTCATATCATAAACCCGGCAATATGCTTCTATATTGAGAAGTTTTACCAAGCCAGGTGTCTCCTCTTTAAAAATGGGAAAACAAACACCTGCAGAAGGTGCTTACAAGAACGTGAAAGTAAATTAGAACTAGGTCATCAGGGACTGAGAAAAACGCAGAAAAATTTAGTTTAAATCCAAGAGTCCCAGGGCTCGGAAAGTTGAACAAAGTACAGGTAGAAATGTCCACGTGTTCTAATATCTGAAAGTAGCAAGATGTTAATGTTAAGATAAAAAACAAACTGTTGCTCTTACAGCTGCACAGAACTTCAAATGAAAGTTTTTAACATTCATCACAATATTCATAATCATCACCATATTCATAATCATCACCATATTCATAATCATCACCATATAATCATCACCATAATCATCACCATAATCACCACCATAATCATCACCATAATCATCACCATAATCATCACCACCATCATCACCATAATCATCACCATCATCATCGCCATCATCATCACCATAATCATCACCATAATCATCACCATATTCATAATCATCACCATATTCATAATCATCACCATAATCATCACCATAATCATCACCATAATCATCACCATAATCATCACCATCATCATCACCATCATCATCACCATCATCATCACCATAATCATCACCATAATCATCACCATCATCATCACCATCATCACCATAATCATCACCATAATCATTACCATATTCATAATCATCACCATATTCATAATCATCACCATATTCATAATCATCACCATAATCATCATCATAATCATCACCATAATCATCACCATCATCATCACCATAATCATCACCATCATCATCACCATAATCATCACCATAATCATCACCATAATCATCACCATAATCATCATCATCACCATCATCATCACCATAATCATCACCATAATCATCACCATCATCATCATCATCATCACCATCATCATCACCATCATCATCACCATCATCATCACCATAATCATCGTTGCAGTCGTCATCATTATCATCATTTTCCTTTTCGCTCATTATGGACCCACCACTGCAGCTGGTCTCCTTGCAGGAAGCCTGCACTATAAGCATTCACACGCTCTTCATTCTTCTTCTTCATAACCCTCCACTCCCAAAGGAGCATGGGCCTTCAACAAACACATGCCAAGTCCTCCTGTCATGTGCCATCATCTCAAGTTCTTCCCACGTTCTCCTCATCATTTTCACCTCTGTTTCCAGCTCTCTTCTCCATCTGCTTCTTGGTCTACCTCTACCTCTCTTACCCTGGGGGTTCCAGAACAATGACTGCCTTGTAATGCTATCAACAGGTTTCCTCAGTGTGTGTCCAATCCATCGCCATCGTCTTCTTCCCATCTCTTGTTCCACTGGCACTTGTCTAGTTCTTGTCATCAGTTCCACGTTGGTAACCTTGTCATACCATTTTAATCCCTCTGTTCTATGCAAGCACCCATTTATGAAAGTCTGTAGCCTTTTGGTTGTTGTTTTTGTTGTTCTCCATGTCTCAGAGCCATACAATAGGACTGACTTGACATTTGAGTTGAAGATTCTTATTTTCGTGTTGGACTTGATTTCTCTTGTTCTCCATATATTTCCCAATGCAATGAAAGCTCCTCTTGCTTTTTGTATTCTTATTTTGATATCACTGTCTGTCCCTCCAACTTTGTCTATATTGCTGCCAAGATATGTGTACATCTCGTAGTGGTGTTTCTTCAAGTTCAACCCTGTTATCATTACCTGCATTTATTCTCATATTTTTGTCTTTTCCCTGTGTATTTTCAGACCCAATTGTGACCTCTCATCGAGTGTTTTCAATTTGTCCTGCATCTGATTACGGTTATGGGACAGAAGAGCCAAGTCATCAGCAAAATCCAGATCATCAAGCTGTTTAGTCAGAGTCCACCTGATTCCATTTCTTATGGTGGTGATTTCTGTAGCCGTGTGTTTAACATGATGACATTCCCAGCTTTATGCAAACTAATATTACTTGTCTTGTACGACATTGCGTGTAGTAGGCGTATTCTTTCTTTGTCCCCACAGAGAACCTGGGTACTACGCGGGGCTTGTCAACATGCACAACAGGATATAACTGAGCGTCGAGTGGTAGAAGGGGCAGAGCAGTTTAACAAATAAAGATAGTGTGATTCGCTGCCGTAGCAAGGCGGTGGTGCCGTTCGGAAGATCCTGGGTTTGATTCTCTGATAAGTATCTCACTTCTGTTGTTCTTCTGTTGTCTAGTTTTGTACTGACTTATTTCTTACGAGTGCCTGAAACATACCTTTATGTGTGTAATATTTATTTATGTAGCAGAGCAGTTAGAGCTTTTGCTTCTCCAGGAAAAAAAAATTACCGAGTTCGGAAGCCGGTGGCATCACGCTCCAGCGTGCCCAGCCATAAATAGGTAACTGATTCTGCTCTTGAATTATGGAAAGAAAGGCATAACGAAAAAGAACTGGCTACCCCGCCTCATAAAGCTGAGAACTTGTATTTGATAGTAAGCTAGAGACTATCTTTACCGTTAACTGGATAAAGTACGTACAAAGGTAAAAGCAGTTCCATCGCAGTTACTGCCGTAGGGGAGGGGCACGGGATTTGCTCCCTTTGCTCTGCAGTGATGGTCCAACAATGGCCAAAACCTAGAGTATCTAATGTGGGTCTTCAAAGGTGTCTACCTTCGCTCATGACTACTCCTGGCAGAGTTGTAGATAGAAGGATGATGATGCTTCTATCTCGAGGCTGTCTTCATAAGATAATTCAGAAATCAAGAACAATGCTGAATTGGACTGAGCAATTGTTAACTTTGCAAAATGCTTATACTTCTCCTACTCTCACGAAAAATTCCTGCTTAACAAACGCACAAATAAATTTGTTGTTTACTGCCACCTTATATGGTATGTCAGCCTCCGTCGATTATCGCATTTACAAGTTCACTCTTCAAATGTCTCGCTAGATTGATATTAACTGTAATTATCAGCACCGTTAACTTTGCGGGAAGTGATTACATTACTTATCAGACACTCCTAGTCGCTTGTATTGACCAGTCTGTACGGAAGGGGGTTGCGCAATCGTAAACAAACAATTCACGCCTGAAGTCAAACTTGAGCAATCACATAAGCGATTACAGTTAATCCTTAAGGATGGTCAATGACGCCTTGACCTGACACGAATCGAAGTGTGAAAATGTAAACAGTGACGGGGGCACAGATTTCTGTGCTTCGAAAATGAGAAATAAAAAGATTATGTCAGAGAGAGAGAAAATACGCAAAAGAAAACGACAAATTATGTGACAGGGAGGGAAGTGTTAGAGACTTCACTATACTAGGTCCAGCATCGTGAGCTGGGGAGACCAGTTCATTTCCTCGCTGCTTTTTTATTCTCTAACTCAAGAGAAAAGTCAGGTACCCATTTACAGCTGGATAAAGTTAATAACCTCTCATATTAATTACTCGATATACTGGGAGTTGCAGAGGCAAGACTTTTGGATACAGGCTACATAACAAGAGACCAGTACACGCTTATACACTCAGGAGGAGAAAAACACGAAAGAGGGGTAGGAATGTTGATAAAGAAGGAGTTAGAAAAATACGTATGTGGATACTGGACACACAATGACAGAATGATGTTACTAAAGATGAGAGCAAAGCCATTCGACATATCAATCTTACAAACTTATGCACCAACTAAAGATTACAGCGAGGAAGAAATAGAAGAATACTATGAAGAGCTACAACACACACTTAAACCAGTCAAATCTACAGATGTGTTGATAGTAATGGGTGATATGAATGCAAAAGTAGGAAAAGGAAAATACAAGAAAATAGTAGGACAGTATGGATTAGGGACAAGAAATGATAGAGGAGACAGACTTATCCAGTTCTGTGAAGAAAACCAGCTGGTCATATGTAACACCTTTTTTGAACATCACCCAAGGAAATTATACACATGGAAAAGCCCAGGAGATGTAACACGTAATCAAATCGACTATATCATGATAAAACATAGATTTAAGAACAGTGTCACAAGTGCAAAGACACATCCTGGCGCCGACATAAATTCAGATCACAATCCAGTTGTCATCAAAGTAAATATAAAGCTGAAAAGAGCAGGAAACAGAAGACAGGAGGAACCCCAGATAGAAATATCAGCGCTGAAACAACCAGATATAAAACAGAAATATTTAATCGAAGTCAAAAATAAATACCAACAGTTATTGACAGAAAGCATGGAGCAGTATAGAAGAGAAAACCCAGAAGAAAAAGCAACCGCAAATGGGAATGCTTAAAAACAAGCATACAATCAGCAAATGCAAATTTACCTAAAAAGGAGTCTAAGAAAAAATCAAATTTGGATGACAGATGACATCTTGAATAAAATGGCAGAAAGAAAGAAAGCAAAAAATACTCCAGAATATAAAACAATAGACAATGACATACGTACTATGTGTAGAGAAGCAAAAGAACGGTGGATAGAAACAAAATGTAAGGAAATAGAAGACTTGGAAGCGAAGCACATGACAAGAGATATGCATGAAGAAATAAAGAAATTATCAAATCGGTCGCGGTTTGCACAAGGAGGAAGCTGTATCAAGAACAAAAATGGTGTAATATTACTTGATGAGAAAGACATATCAAACAGATGGGCAGAATACGTAAAAGAACTATTCGAGGACAACAGAGGTAAAAAACCATCACCAGATTCTAATGAAGGCCCACACATTCTCAGATCAGAAGTAGAGAATGCCATTCATATGATACAAAAAGGAAGATCAGCAGGCATGGATAACATAAACATTGAAATGATAGAAGCTCTGGAGAGCTTTGGTATAGATACAATCACAGAAATATGCAATGATATATACAATACAGGATATTTACCACACGACATGAAGACATCAGTTTTTTTTTTTGCCCAAAAAACCAAATGCAACAGAATGTTCAGACTTCAGAACAATCAGCCTGATGAGTCATGCAATTAAGATACTGCTCAAAATCATACAGGAAAGAATAAAAAGTAAAGTAGACAGCGAAATCCAAGAAGAACAGTTTGGTTTTAGACGGAACAGTGGAACAAGAGAGGCAATATTTTGCTTAAGAAGATTAGCAGAAAAATATACAGAGGTCCAAAAAAGTATGTATATGTGCTTCATTGACTATAAGAAGGCTTTTGACAGAATCCATCATGAGAAAATAATTGAATGCCTCAAAGACATAGGTATTGATGGAAAAGATATAAGAATACTCAGTAACCTTTATTGGGAGCAAACTGCCACAGTAAGATCGGGAAGGAATTATTCACCATACATAGACATAAAAAGAGGTGTCAGACAAGGTTGTGTGCTGTCCCCCCTGCCTATTTAATTTATACACCGAAAAAATTTTCAAACAGATACAGGAAATTCCAGGACTGAACATCAGTGGAAGATCAATAAACAACCTTAGATATGCAGATGATACCGTGTTGTTAGCTGAAAGCGAACAGGAGTTACAAGAACTAGTGAAGCAAGTGAACAGTATAAGTCATGAATATGGACTCGACATTAATATTGAGAAAACTAAAACTATGATAATTAGCAAAACAGACGATAAACCCACATTAAAGATAAGCGTAAATGGGAAAATCCTGGAACAAGTCAAGAGCTACGTATATCTTGGTCATATAATAACAGAAGATGGCAGATGTGAAACAGAAATCAAGAAGAGAATAGGAATGGCCAAAGCTACATTCAACAACATGAAACATATACTGACATCCAAACAGTTATCTCATAAATTAAAACTGAGAATCATAAAGTGTTATATATATTCTGCATTTCTGTATGGTGCAGAAACATGGACGATGAATAAGCATTTGGAAGAAAGATATACACGAGATACCGGGTGTTCGTTGAGAAACCTGAACTTAAATATATCGACATTTGTCACATAAATTCTACAAGTTTCCCCCATTAAACTGTAGAGTGGTGGGTTCTTATTTGAAGAGTTGAGACCTGTTCTCTAACTAACCAAACCTTTCAACAATTTGACATTTAAGACAGCTTACATTTTTCGTGTCATCTGTATTTACACAGCCAAGCAGTCACATCCACAGCTTCTGCCGACTACGTTCATTGAGAGGCTTGAGTCCAACGTACAGCAAATTTTTTTAATTTTCCAGCATTTTACGTTACGTGTTTCAGTATTACTTTTTCCGGGACGTAAAATGCATTTTTATTGTGAACAATACTGCATACCGTTCTCTGGTAACTTGTAGTCCCAATGTTCGTGTTCAGGCTTCTATAACGAGATCGTCTTGCGCTGTCGCAAAGTGACAACTGTGGGTTTTTTTTGTCAAGTATTTTTTTGTCATCTTTTAAGGAGCATAGAACTACTACTACAATCAACCCTCTAGTACAGGGATTCTTAACCGGGGGTATCCATGCCCCTTGAGGGTATGGGAACCAAATGATGGGGGTATGGGACTCGATCTCTGAACAATAAAAAAATAAAAAAATTGTTGTCAGATTAGATTATTTCTAATATTTTAGATCACATGTTTTGGTTCCCTTTACAACTACTCATCTCTGTGAAACAGGATTCTCTGCAATATTGAACCAGAAGTCAAAGTGGAGAAATCGACTTGATGTGTCAGATGACATGCGAGTAACATTGTCAGTAACGGTACCCCGATTCCATGTTTCAATTGCACAAAAACAACATTAAAAAATCTCACTAGTTGTAGCTAGCTTGTATATTTGTGATTTGCCGTTTTTATATAAATAAATATGGTAAAATCCTTATAATTTTCTTTCAGCTGCTCTGTTCCTAGCCATCCATGTAAAGTATTTGAAATCAATACTGGTACGTTATTGAACTGGTAATGATGATGATTTCGACAAACTGGCGAAGGGGGTATGGGGGGGGGGCATATTTAGCAATCCATTAGGGGCCTGTAATCGTGAAAAGGTTAAGAACCCCTGCTCTAGTAGGAAGCTAGAGTTTATGCAGTTGTGGTTTCTGACGCAGTTTGTTGTACATGATACAGGTTGAGAGTCGCAAGAATTTGTGGTTTCTACGTGACTCATTTAGGCGGGATGAAAATAATGCTTTTTTAAGACTATTGTTCCTGTCAGAAAATGTCTTCTTCTTCTTTGTGCGCTTTCAGACGTCAGCGTGAATGTATTCAAAGAATGCAGCCGTCAGCTTGAGGCTATATACATCTCCATAGAGTTTTTCCAGGAATGGTACTGGTGACGGTGTCGTGAAGTGGTCTGGTTCACAACACGTCCTTCTGAGTATTTCTAACCAAACCGCGCGCCATACTTTGTAAGAACTGTTTGATACAAGGACCAATCAGAGGGTACCTTTATGCCTTGTTTACTAAAGCATTGTACAGTCAAAATGGCTAGGACTAATCTGTGCAAATGAGTGCAGGATGACAATTAATTACAGACTTAGGAAAGAAGTACCACCTGGAAGAGGTCACCAATACGATATTGGAAATGATGCTCTACACGTCTGTGCAGAGACTTTTACGACCAGTAGTATATTAAGAGAGAAATCTTTGGTTGAATGCATCGAAGCCTTAGGTTAGTCCATAATTTTTGCTGTTTAGAGTACGCATAGAATAAAATGCACTTAGGAAAGTAAAATAGCTAGGAAGATGTAGAATAATACAGAGCATGTTTTAAGCTTTAGATGAAGAAAATCGCTCCAGGAATAACGTAGATAAATAAAGTCTTAATTTTCCTGATTTGTACACATAGGCAGATCTTACATACATTTTCGGAACGCAAAATACTAGTTGAGCAGGAAACCCCCTCGGACGTCCGACCTTGGACTATATAAAGCGTGTGTTCTAAACGGAAATAGACCAGTCATATTTTGAAAATTACAGCGAGCGCAAAAAGTGTTAGTGAATAGTGCCTTTGCCTTTTGTAACTGAGAGCAGACCATTACAACCATTAACAGCTCGACTGTATGTGCCTGAGGGTAAGAAAGAATATATATATATATATATATATATATATATATATATATATATATATATATATATATATATATATATATATATATATATATATATATATTTCTATTGATTAATTCACTTGTGCGTTAGGAAGTGTGTAGATGTGTTAGAACCATTGTGAAATATCTGGAGGAAAAACACTGCCAAGATATACATTCTTCTTCTTCTTCTTCCTCGTTCGCCTTCAGACTTCCACATTTATGACTCTAATAAAGGCAGCAGTCAACTCAAGGTTCCCGACAGTTTTTCGTTGACAGAAGTGGGTTGTTGCCATATCCGGCAATCTTCCCACCTGGCGGGACTCCTTGGGTCGAGCACTATCTCGTTGAGTCATATCTGTGTCTGTCATCTCATGGCGGTTTGCGTTGCACTATGTTGTGCGCCTTGCGGCCCAGTGCATCCGTCTTCAGCATGCATTTGTTCGGGACTGCTTCCCTAGCCTCCGGTTTTCCGTGACCTTCCTACAAGGCAGCAGTTGTTTTACAAACTGTGTCGGACATCTTGAACCGGAATTCCCCTATAAAGTAATTGAGAATGGTGGTAAAAGTGTGTCTGTAGGTTTAGAAAAGCATTTAAAGAATTATTTCTTGATGGAATGGACACACACACCAGGAACGTAAGGAAGAATGAAAGCGATTGTTTTACTGGATTGTTTAAGCTATTACTTAGTATTTTATACAAGACTTAATCATTGTATGGAGGCACATCATGGACAACTGGCTCTAACTAAGGATTTAGAGGGAAATTGTAGTTACAGTGAACTGATTTGGTTGTTGCTTCTATACTAGCACACTGTCTAAAACTGTCTATCATCCCCAACCTTTGTGACAGTGGGATAATGATGGAAAATATAGGGGTTACCTCTAATTCGTTTCAGGTTATATCCTGCAAACCCAACTACACATAATAAAGTCATCCACTACTGAGGGAACTCCTGATGCAAGTGCCGTTTGAGTTCAGAGGGCCAATCAGCTAGTACCTACTGCCTGGAGGAAGATCATTAACTTTACTTCCAGGACCAAAGGGGAACCAGCTTCATTCTACAGATGAGTGAAAAACAAGGCCACTGTAGAGTATGCCAGTCATTCCAAGATTATAGACAGTAATCAAATGATGACCCATGTTGGGGCATAGTTAT
>JAMPIV010003389.1:87500-340000 GCA_024509875.1 Oreohelix idahoensis | reverse complement strand
GACGACTCGTGATTGCTAGCTGTATTCAGAATCCCTCTAGAACGAAGAGTACATGACATTTCTTCGCCTGACTGGAGACTTGACTCTAGCAATTCGGTATCCCTGAAACGAAGACCCAAAAAAGACACCCTTTACATCAAGCAACAACAAAATCACTCTAATGTTTTTTAACCAGTTATGCTCCGCTCCTTCCACTCTATCAATTATAGCATGTGCCCGCATAGGCTTAATATCTTTTGTACACCCATGTACCTGTCAGTAATCGTTCTGACAGCAACAATCTACTCCTCTTCTTCCAACTAAACATACAGGAAACCTAACCTTGTAGTTACAGTTGAATGAATATGCTTATTCATCTTACAACATTAAATGAATTTACATAAACAGATTACAGCATGTGACATTACAACATTAAATCATATGCCCTGGGGGAAAATATGATCCCACAAATGAATACATAGAAAACTGCAATGTTCCTGCTATAATAATACAGCTGTGGCTGAATCATAAGATATAATTATATCTATGCCTGACAATAAACACAGACAAAACCTCCACAACACTGTTCTCCCTCGCCCCCAAGGACAAATCAGCTAACATACACCTAGGGACAACCGTGATCAAGGAAGAAAGCTACCCCACCTATCTTGGGGTGACATTTGACCAAAGGCTTACATGGAATAAGCATATTGAAAATGCAGAAGGAAAGGCCCGAAGACGACTAGGCATACTCAGAAAATTAGCAGGTACCAACTGGGGAGCAAATGAACGAAATCTAAAGAAGATTTATAATGGAGTAATAAGACCACACTTAGAGTTTAGCTCAGCAGCATGGTCATCAGCTGCTAACTCACGTCTGCAGTCTTTGGACAAGGTGCAAAATCAAGCTCTCAGGCTCATTACAGGAGCCATGAAAACTACACCAATAACAGAGATGCAGAAGGTTGCTGAATTACAGACATTGTCCCATAGAAGAGACACAAAAACCATGATCCAGATGGAAAAGTACAACAGTATGCCAATGCACCCAATGAAGGCAAGACTAGATGATCTGGCATTGGGACGTCTAAAGCGTAGCAGCTTTGTGCATCGGGGAAAAAGACTTATAAGACAGCATCAAGAAGACCTATCCATGAAGACAACACCACTGAAGCCCACCCTATACCCTGTACCATGGGAGCAGGCCAGCAGTGCCCTCCAAATTAATACATCAGTCAGTGGTCTCACAAGTGGATATGAGTATAATGATCTGCAAAAACGAACTGCTACATTGAGTATGATCCAAGAAAGCTATCCCGATCAATCATGGATACATGCCTATACAGATGGATCAGCAACTAATGCTGTTTAGGAATTAGGAGGTGCCGGTATCTTTATCTCATATCCTGACAACCACTATGAGACTAGGCACATTCCCACTGGTAAATTCTGTTCCAACTATACAGCTGAGGTTCAAGCTCTAGAGCAAGCTGCACATATGATTTATAACACCAACTCTGACTGCCACCAGGTAGTCATCCTCACAGATGCACTGTCTGTCCTGCAAGCTCTCAAGGGTGGTAAACTCCCGCATCTGAGAAATGAACTAAGCAAGGTAGCTGCCAAAAAGAGAACCATACTTCAGTGGGTACCATCTCATTGTGGTGTACCCGGAAATGAAAAGGCAGATAAACTTGCAAAAAAGGGAGGAGAATGTGAACAAGAAGATAATGAAGTCACATACTTTGAGAAAAAGAGAGCTATCCAGACTATCAGAAGAGAACAGAACCAACCCAAAGACAACTATCACACTCTCGACCGGCAGGGACAGATAACTATTTTTCGACTCAGGACAGGGCATAACAAACTGAATAAACACATGCACAAGCTACGATTGTCTGCTTCACCACTGTGCACATGTGGATTAAACGAACAAACTGCTGAGCATGTTCTACAGGACTGTCCTCTGTATGACCAGTTAAGAAAGATATACTGGCCCAATGACTCAACACTAACTCAAAGCTATATGGAGTTAAAGAGGAACTTCAAACAACAGTCGAATTCATCATGAGAACTCGTCTGACGGTGTAATCATCAAAGATGCGATCGCAAGAAGAAGAAGAAGAAGATCTATGCCTGGTGACTGCTTTCTGTGAAAGTTATAGACTAGTGCCTAGCCACACAAGTAAGCATAAAATGATTCTCCCTTGCCACTAGAAATATATATCAAAAAAGGAATAAGTGACTTTCTCCTATAATTCAGTGTTAAGTGAATGATCCACACCTCTGACCTTATCTTGCAGAAATGACAGTTAATTTTGCTGACTCTTAACCCAATGGTAAGCATTGTATGAACTGATTCTGCTCCTAGTATCTGTTATTGTAAGTTTATCATTTCCCATTATAAACCGTAACAGTTTAAGCACCACTTAACTAAGGCCGTAGACAGCGCTACATTATCACTGAATTAAATTTACCGGGAGAAATCCTCAAAAAATGAAGTAAGTCACCTTCCTATCAGATATATAAAAAGCTAACATGAATATTTATATATTAATAAGACATGTCAACTCACCCCGAAAAATGACTAGAGATAGGCCTTAACATTTAGTTCTGTGTTAAAGTCTGCCTTATCTCATGATGGTCCATCTCGGGCCAGGAAAATATTCACGAGTGTGTTAGTCTATTAAGACTAACCAGATTTATAGCTTACAACCAACGCACCCGGGACACCTGCATAGCCTGATTCTACAGAAGTATCGGCGTAATGAGGAGTAAGACAAGGTTATTCTAGAGACTACATCAAAGACAACAGACGCCAGAAATTCCCCAGATAGACATAATATTATGATCAGGGGACACAACAAATCTCTCCTGAACTGAAGATCAAACTAGTTTACCGACCGTAAAAAGTTCCACTACCGTTAGCGAGCCGGTTCTACACAGAAGCCGTCTCGCTCGTTCAACACGATCAAAGACTTAAAGCAACCAGAGGAATGTTTCTCTGGTCAAACGAACCACAGGTGCGTTTAGATAACATTACGTTACCGCTACGCTGACCGTTGAAGGCCAGAACGTAAACAAACCGCGGGTGGGGTTTGAAAAGGTGAAAAAATAGGGCCACGAAGGTAGGGAAGAAAATATAAAATGACAAGGAAACCAGAACATTAAGAGTATTAAAAAGAATCAGACGTGATGATAAAAAATAAATTAATAGTCACTGTGACAGTGTGCACCAAATTGCATTGCAACCGGCCAAATAATACGGCTGCCCTAAACCGTTGAAATGGAGCTTGTTAGCAACTTGCGTTATAAGCATCGAATTGTGATAGAATTTCTCGTTGCAGAGAAGGAAACTGTTGTGAACATTCACAAGTGTCTATGTGATGTGTATGGAAGTTTTGCAGTCGACAGGAGTACAGTCAGTCGCTGGGTTCAGAGAATCAAAGAATCAGGAAGTGGAGATACGGAGCTGCTTGATCGGCCGCGCTGTGGACGTCCTGCCACAGCCACCAACGCAGAAATGTTGAAATGCGCTGAGTGCATTAATCTTACTGATAGGCGAATCACTACTCAACAATTGGCCTTACAGCTGTCAGTCAGCATTGGTAGTGCAAATGCAGTTATAAAAACTCTCGGATTTTCTAAGGTTTGCGCAAGATGGGTTCGTCGAAGTCTCACAAATGACCACCGATTGCAAAGGAAAGCAATTTCTTCTGAATTGTTGGAGCGTTTCAATGCTGATGGAGAGAACTTAAGATCGTTACAGGTGACGAAACCTGGGCACATCATTTTGGACCTGAGACAAAAAGACAGTCAATGGAGTGGCATCATCCGCAATCACCACGAAGAAAGAAATTCAAGACAACTCCTTCAGCTTGAAAGGTCATGATCACTGTCTTTTGGGACATTGAAGGTGTGATTCTTGTGGACGTTATGCCAATAGGAGAGACAATCAATTCGCAAGCTTACATTAAGACATCTAAAAAACTTAATCAACGTTTTCGCAGAGTTCGGCCGCACAAGAATCCAGCAGACCTGCTTCTCCTTCACGACAATGCGCGACCTCACCCAAGTCTGGCAACACGGGAAGCAATCACCAAATTGGGTTGGACTGTACTACCCCATCCACCCTATAGTCGGGATTTGGCACCATCTGATTTTCATCTATTTGTTCCACTTAAAGACGCACTCCGTGGGACAAGGTTTGAAGATGAAGGAGTGATTCATGCAGCGAAGAAATGGCTACATGATCAAGACAAAATCTGGTACGGGCTAGGAATACATGCACATGTTTCGCGCTGGCATAAAGCCATACAAGTTAATGGGGATTATGTTGAATAATACCGAAGTTTACATGACATATCCATGTATATTGTGTATAAATTTCACGCTTTTTGAATAAACAGCTCCTGAGAAAAACGATGTTGTGCATTACTTTCTGAACGCCCCTCGTATATATATGATGATGATTATAATTATATTGTGATATGTGATCACTCTCTTTTCACACTCGCACCGACCCGAACAACAATAAAAACTCTTATTCTGAGGCAGGGGCTGTATTTATTTTTACAACCCATTCAGTGACAAAGCAAACATTAAACAAATAAACTAGCGAACATAACAAAACAAAACTAAACAAACACCCAACAGTGCCTGATTGCTAATGTGTCATGTCTTTGTGTTCTTCTGTGTGGGTACACAGGGCGCCTCGTTTTGTTCTCTCTCGTCTGGGCTGATACTTAAAAAAGGGCCGCTGCTGGTTATCGCATGCTTTATATAGACCCTTGGCGAATCACTCACTTTACTGCGCGCTAGACGTATTAATCTTGGCTACTTAAATATCACACGCGATTATCGCTTTAGGAATAGCGAAAACACAAATAAAACCTACAGCTATTTAATATAACACACGAATATCAAATATGACTCACAACTATACACCACAATTAATTTCTAGGCATTATTATGACCTCAACTAATATATCTTCATGAAAACTTTTCACATCCCAGAATGCTTCGCGCACATCGAAAATAATCTGCCTAGAAACAGGTAGGGGGCGGGTGTCTCCTTTTCGGCCCCATCACATATCTCCCTCCTGATTTTGTTGTCGTCCCGACAACATCACTACCTCTGGCGCTTCAGTCGAAATCTCTCGGATCGTTGGTGCTGCGCTTGATTATTTCTCAGCGGCGATGTTTTGGGCTCAGATTCTGTATTCGGTACAACCCGGCTGGAGACACTCTTGGTCGTCATGTCTCCAGTTGTACGTTGTCGGGCTGTCAGCCGCTGTGGTCTTGAAGACTCGCTCACCGGTGCCGCGTCGCTGTCTGCCCGTGACATCTGCCTGTCAGTGCTTGCAGCTGTCGAGTTTGAAGAGGGATTGCTCCTGACGGGTTTTACACCCATTTTGTGTGGACGGTGGCTTACGTTCCCCACAATCTGCCTTTGATGAGTCTCCTCTGCTGAACCTTGATTTGCACTCCCTCCTATCTGCTTAGGACGGGTTTCCTCCCCTAGACGAAAGCCAATTCTCTCGGCGCCCTTAGTGTGACAGTTGTCGTGGTCATCTCTTGGCTTGCGCCCTAAAGGCAACCTCTTTGTGGCAGTACGTCTCGGGAAAGAGCTCCTTGAGGGACAGGCGGCTATCAAGTGTTCAGTGGACTTGCATCGAAAACATCTCTTCGGAAGCGGGCCCTGGGGGTACTTGGCTGCCATGTGGTCTGACAGGTCTCCACAATTGTAGCATCTTATCTTTCTGGGCTTCCTCTGTGTCATGGGTCGCTTCCTGCTGCCCTTACACTCTTGACCGCCAATGCCGCATACATAAATTGCTTCCATGCCCTGGACCGATGGTTTGCTGTCAAACTCTACTCGTTCATTCCTCGCCAGACTCCGGAATCCCTTTCTGTAGATCTTGGTCTGATGTACGAATACATCAATACCTCCATCATCTGGCGTGATGAACTCCCATCCCCTGTGGACACTATACCACTTGCACATCCCTTTTCGCCTTGTCGGTGCAACTGCATTTGTCGGTGCTGTCAGCTCACAACTTTCCTTGACAACAGCCTGACTCTCACACACAAGAAGGTCTAGTTGAGGTTCCTGCGGACACACCTCCTCGTCTTGCGTTGGCTGTTCCCGCGGACACACCCCCTCGTCTTGCGTTGGCTGTTCCCGCGGCTGGCATGGTGCTCTCTTTCTCTGCACCTCCTCTTGTGCTGGCGAACTGGCCTCTGACATCTGTGCTATCTGGGACTTTAGGAAGGATAATTCTGCTCTGAGTGCCTCCTCCTCCTTCTGAACTTCTGCACTTGCTATCTGGACCAGTGTCTCAGGCTTTTTACTTTCACCATAAACAGCATATTCCCAAGGGAAACTCCTGGTCATCTCACTGACTGGTGGTTGCTTGCAGTAGGCTTCTTTGACAATTTCCAGTAACTTCTCAGGGCTGGCCTTGGCTCCACCATGTATCCGTAATTCTCTAGATACCCATGGTGTAACGTTGTTCCATATCATGTCTAACTTGTCTTCTGCACAAAAAGGCGCCACCTTCCACGCGGCTTCCACATCTTCCACAAACTCTTGCCAAGTGGGACTCCCCTCTCCACTAAACAACCGTATCTCTGGCTCCTTCACGTACAATATCTTCACAGGCGCATTAGCCATCTTGCTGCAGGAATGCACTGCTGGGTGTTTACAATATTTGTTCGTTTGCTGTTTGCTCAGTGTCACTGTCTGCCTTATCCTGCCGACAACGCCAATTGTGATGGGTGGGCGAGATGATGATTATAATTATATTGTGATATGTGATCACTCTCTTTTCACACTCGCACCGACCCGAACAACAATAAAAACTCTTTTCTGAGGCAGGGGCTGTATTTATTTTTACAACCCATTCAGTGACAAAGCAAACATTAAACAAATAAACTAGCGAACATAACAAAACAAAACTAAACAAACACCCAACAGTGCCTGATTGCTAATGTGTCATGTCTTTGTGTTCTTCTGTGTGGGTACACAGGGCGCCTCGATTTGTTCTCTCTCGTCTGGGCTGATACTTAAAAAAGGGCCGCTGCTGGTTATCGCATGCTTTATATAGACCCTTGGCGAATCACTCACTTTACTGCGCGCTAGGCGTATTAATCTTGGCTACTTAAATATCACACGCGATTATCGCTTTAGGAATAGCGAAAACACAAATAAAACCTACAGCTATTTAATATAACACACGAATATCAAATATGACTCACAACTATACACCACAATTAATTTCTAGGCATTATTATGACCTCAACTAATATATCTTCATGAAAACATTAACATCCCAGAATGCTTCGCGCACATCGAAAATAATCTGCCTAGAAACAGGTAGGGGGCGGGTGTCTCCTTTTCGGCCCCATCACACATATATATATATATATATATATATATATATATATATATATATATATATATATATATATATATATATATATATATATATATATATATATAATAGCCCCTTCAGTCATTACTGACTATGGGAATGCGCCCCTGAGGTGACAGCCCTCAGCTGCTTATTTTCCTGGTTGTCTCCCCTCCTCTGCTTGTTGTGTGAGCCTCTCTTCGCCCAGTCTGAGGTGGCGCCGTAAATAGCATCGCCACTTAGTGCGATCGGCAGCTTCATCCTCCCATGTTGCTGGATCCATGTCCAGTGCCCTCATATCTCTCTTGCACACATCTTTGAACCTCAGCTGTGGTCGCCCAACTGTTCTCTTGCCATCTGCTAATTGTCCGTAGAAGATATCTTTTGGGATGCGACCATCTTCCATGCGGCGAACATGGCCAAGCCAGCGAAGTCTGCACTGTCTAAGCAGTGTATACATACTTTGAAGGCCAGCACGTGACAACACCTCGACATTTGTCACTTTATCTTTCCACGAAATGCCGAGGATGTGGCGTAGACACCATAAATGGAAGGTATTGAGCCTACTTTCCTGCTTAGCATAGGTCGTCCATGTCTCGCTGCCATATAGGAGTGTGCTAGTGACGCAGGCATTATATACCGCAGCTTTGGTCTTCGTTGTGAGTTTGGAGTTTCCCCAAACACGCGATGTGAGGCGGGCAAAGGTAGCTGCAGCTTTGCCAATGCGGCTGTCGATTTCTGTATCCAGTGAGAGTTTGTCATTGATGATAGACCCTAGGTATGTGAAGTGGTGCACCACTGCCAGTTCATAGTTATCGATAGTGATAACTGGCGCAGCACCCGCATCCTGACTCAGGACATTCGTTTTCTTTAGACTTATTGTGAAGCCAAAGTCCTTGCATGCTTTAGTGAAGCGATTCATCACGTTCTGAAGCTCCTGTTGGCTTTGAGTGACGACTGCAGCATCATCAGCGAACAACAAGTCTCTTATAGTGACCCTTCTGATTTTTATTTTTTGCCTTCAGTCTTGAAAGATTAAACAGACGGCCATCTGACCTAGTGTGAAGGCATATTCCTTCAGTTGCATCTCTGAATGCATGTTTCAAGAGTAAGGCAAAGAAGATCCCGAAGAGGGTCGGAGCCAGAACACAGCCTTGTTTAACGCCACTTCGTATGTCAAAGGGCTGTGACGTGCTTCCAGCATATTGGACTGTTCCCTTCATGTCGTCATGGAATGACTTTATCATTTCCAGCATTTTAGAAAGGCAGCCTATTTTCAGGAGGATTTTGAAGTGCCCATCCCTACTAACCAGGTCAAATGCATTTGTGAGGTCTATAAAGGCGTTATATAAAGGCCATTTCTGCTCTCTTGATTTTTCCTGAAGCTGGCGGACAGAGAAGATCATGTCTGTTGTTGATCTACCAGCTCGGAATCCACACTGTGACTCTGGATATATGCGCTCAGCTAGCTTGTGTAGTCGCATTAAGACGACTTTGGCAAAAACCCTACCAACAATACTAAGAAGAGAGATGCCTCTGTAGTTATTGCAATCACTTCTGTCTCCTTTATTTTTGTACAGTGTTACAACCTTGGCATCTCGCATGTCTTGAGGAATAGTTGTCTCTTCCCAGCACTGGCACAGCATCCTATGCAGGGTTTGTAATAGCGTGCTCTTACAACATTTGATTAAATCAGGAGGAATCCCATCACTGCCTGGTGCTTTGCCAGAAGCCAAGCTATCAATGGCCTTGCTGAGTTCCTCTAATGTTGGTTCGGCATCCAGCTCCTCCATAGTTGGCAGACATTTGACAGCATCAAGGGCTGCAGTCGTAACGGTATTTTCTCTAGCATAAAGCTCAGAGTAGTGCTCGACCCACCTATCCATCTGCTTACCCTTATCGGTTAGTTTCTCTCCGCTGATGGTTTTTGGCGGTGCCGTCTTACTTTTTTGGGGGCCAAGTGCTTTCTTTATACCGTCATACATTTGTTTAATGTTGCCTGTTTGCGCTGCGATCTGGATGCTCTCACTGAGCTGGAGCCAATAGTCATTTGCACAGCGTCGAGCAGTTTGTTGAACTTTGCTTCTCGTAGCCTTCAGGATCTGTAGGGTCTAGCACTCGGTGAACGTTTGTATTCATTCATAGCACTGCGCTTAGCTTCAATGACAGGTGCCATCACATCTGATGAAGCATCAAACCAGTCATTTGACTTTGCCGTTTTCTTACCAAAGGTGGCAAGTGCAGTACTTTGAATGGTGTTCCGTAGATGCTCCCAGTTCTCTGTAATAGTATCACCATGCTGAGGGCTGCTGAGCACTTTCTTGAAGGTCGCAGTAAATTGAGCGATCATGACAGGGTCTGACATCTTGCTGGTATCAATGCGTGGTTTCCCTTCATGTCTGACACGATAGAGTTTTCTTGGTTGTGCTCTGATTTTGCAGCAAACCAAGGAGTGATCTGTATCACAGTCTGCACTATGGTACGAGCGCGTGGAGAGCACAGACCTGAGAAGTGGCCTTCTGACGAGAATCAGGTCCAGTTGGTGCCAGTGCTTGGATCGTGGGTGTCTCCATGACACCTTATGCTGGGGTTTTGTCTGAAAGTAGGTGTTGGTCACGCAGAGGTCATGGTGGACACACAGCTCTAAGAGCCGTTGTCCATTTTCATTCATCTTGCCAATACCAAACCTGCCCAGACATGAAGGCCATGAAACATTATCGGCACCCACTCTAGCGTTAAAGTCACCAAGGAGAACAAGCTGTTCTTGCCTAGGTATGCTTTTGATGACTGCTGCTAGATTCTCGTAGAACTCATCTTTAGCTTCTGAGGCAGAGTACAGAGTAGGAGCATACACACTGACAAGGGTGATGGGACCTGTGCTAGTTTGCAGGCGGAGCGTTAACAGGCGTTCTGATCCATTCTCGCCTGGTTCAACCATTTTAGTTAGCGATTTTTTTGACCGCAAAACCTACTCCGTGTTCTCTAGTTTTATTAAGATCTTTCCCTTGCCAATAAAATGTGTAGTCCTTCTCGCTCACCGTTCCAGAGTCCGCCAGGCGCGTTTCCTGAAGTGCAACTATATCCACATGAAGTCTTTTAAGCTCATCATTAATTATGGCTGTCTTCCTTACATCGTTTACGTCCTGTAGGTTTTCGGATAGTCCAGTCAACATAGTCCGGACGTTCCAGCATCCCAATCTGAGAGTTTGCTTATTTCTATTATTCTGATAATTGCTTGGTGCAAAATTTTCTGTCCACAGTTCGGGTTTGACCCTAATCCCCATGCACCCAATGGGGAAAGCAGACAGTGGCGGGACAACACCTTATTGACTGGGGGCTGCCCAGCTTGAAGCGGGCGGTAGCTGTCCAGTGAGATCCTAGAACCTCTCCCACTGTCGGAAGTAGCCCCTGGCGCCATGCCCTACGCCAATTGGGCAAAATGCTTATAACCGGTAACTGCTACTTCCCGTGTTTTGCCGACACCTATAGGGTGAAGCTGGAGTGTCCTCTCCAGGGCGCGAGCTTGGGCACAGTTATATGGAGATCAAGCTGTTGCCCATGCAGCATGTTCCCCCTCTCCACACAGCTGGTAGATCCAAAGGAACTTTTCCCCGTGTTTGCCATGAGGTAGAGAGCGAATGGCTGCTGGAATGGAAAGTGCAAGATTCAACCCATGGGTGTGTGTACAGACTACATGAAAACGATGAAAGTTACACGTGCAACACGATTCTCAACAGCTATGACCCTGAAAATGTGTACGCGTTGTGGCAGTATACTCGGTATAAAAAGGCCGTTGAGACAAAACACCCAGTACATGTGCTTGAAATGCCACGACTATCTGAAAACGACCGCCAACGAGCCATTGGTATGTTGGAGACCGGAATGAGCTTGCGGGCCATTGCCAGAAGGATTAATTGCCACCACAGCACTATTGTACGTCTCAATGAACGTTACGGAACCACTGACAGTGCCCGGGATAGACTTCGGAGTGGCCAACCACGAGTTACTACCCCTGCGCAAGATCGTCATATTGTGCTGAGTCACCTAAGGAATTGACTTTCCCGGCAAGTCAAATAGCAAGAGCAATAGTGGGTAGACATGGGCAAGTCTCTCGAATGACAGTCATTCGACGACTCAGAGATACAGGCCTTACTGCAAGACGACCTTATGTTGGGCCAAACTTGACTCACAGACATCGTTAGCAGCGCCTGCAATGGGCAGAGCAACATATCAGATGGACTAGACTGCAGTGGAATGCTGTCCTATTCACAGACGAGAACAGATTCAACATATCCTTTGCAGATGGACGTATGCGGATTTAGCGACGGTGTGAAGAGCGCTTTGCAGATTGCTGTGTCAACCGATTTCGAGGTGGCAGTATTCACATTTTGGGAGGATTCAGTTTTCACCATCGCTTGCCTCTTCACGTCTTCCGTGGAAATGTTAATGCTGTGACATATCGAGATGAGGTTCTGAATGCACTGGTTGCTCCTGCGTTCACAATTTATCCAGACTTGCAGCTTCTCCAGCAGGATAACGCACGTGCATTTTTTTGTATTTTTGGTTTTCTCCCTTGCCTGCGCAGAATGCAATGAATTTCATAACAATCAAATGTACAAATTAATGACCAGCATGGATTCATAGGAAAATGAATAAAGATTCCAAATATGTAAACTTGTACACACTTATATTTACATTTCACACTCTGTTCCTGGATTATACAGGTGGTGCGTTTTTAATGTGCTTCAGTATATTACCATGTGAATTTTAATATGTGAAACTGGCTAGTGGGTGTCAAAGTCATTTGAGGCTGGCAACCTCAGCGTATAGAATGATGAGTCATCAACCACCACTGCACGGGCTGGTGATTGCTTTATTGCTAGTTTCGTAAAGAGAACTGGGACCAAAGACGCAACAGCAGTGATAAATGTAGTCAGCGACCCATAGCTTGACTGCTTGCGTCTGGATCAACGAATCAGAGCTGATCAAGACTCTACTCCACCTACAAGTGGTGGTCCTGGAAACAGGCTGCATCACTGCAGTCTGGCTCAGAAAGTAAGGATCGAAGAGGGAAGGCTAACCCGGTGTCAAAAAATGCCGTGCTGAAGTCGGATGTGTCGGCCGAAAGGAGCAAATATCGCAGCTTCGCTGTAAACGGACACAATGCAACCAACGTCCTTTTTAGGACGAACGAGGAAGAAGAAGAAAAAGAAGTAAGGAGAACTAAAAGCATAAAGTAGTCCCAGGTTCCACCCGGAGCAGGGAGGGAAAGGTGAAAGAAATGATGTACATTCTAAGTATAATACTTACATTTTCAAAGCAGTGTAAATGTCCATATAAACATATTCACTTTAAAATTAATGTGTTTTCAAGCTTTAAACCAGTGTAAACGTCTATGTGAAAATATTCATTTTAAAGTTAATGGAAGTTTCAAACTTTTCAAATCAGTGTAAAACATAAATGAAAACATATTCAATTTGTATTGTGAACACTTTTCAATCAATGGAGATATATACTGAAGCACATTAAAAACGCACCACCTGTATAATCCAGGAACAGAGTGTGAAATGTAAATATAAGTGTTTACAAGTTTACATATTTGGAATCTTTATTTATTTTCCTATGAATCCATGCTGGTCATTAATTTGTACATTAGATTGTTATGAAATTCATTGCATTCTGTGCAGGCAAGGGAGAAAACCAAAAATGCAACCAATAAAAAAAATTCATTCACACTATCCTCAGTATCTGGTATGTCCACTGTGTGCTTGCAAACAAGCTTGGCAGCGGCTCCGCATGGAACGCACAAGTCTCTGAAGGAAATTCCGGGGAATCAAGTCCCATTCACGTGTAAGAGCAGCTTCGAGCTGTTGCAGATTAGCTGGAGAACCTTGCCTGTAGACTCTGCGTCCAAGCTCGTCCCACAGATGTTCTATAGGGGACATGTCTGGTGATAACGCAGGCCAATCAATCGTCACAATGTTCTGCTGCTGAAGATATTGTTGCGTAATGCATGCGGTGTGCGCACGTGCGTTATCCTGCTGGAGAAGCTGCAAGTCTGGATAATTTGTGAACGCAGGAGCAACCAATGCATTCAGACCTCATCTCGATATGTCACAGCATTAACATTTCCACGGAAGACGTGAAGAGACAAGCGATGGTGAAAACTGAATCCTCCCCAAATGTGAATACTGCCACCTCCAAATCGGTTGTGCTGACGAACACAGCAATCTGCAAAGCGCTGTCCACACCGTCGCCAAATCCGCATACGTTCATCAGCAAAGGATATGTTGAATCTGCTCTCGTCTGGGAATAGGACAGCATTCCACTGCAGTTTAGTCCATCTGACATGTTGCTCTGCCCATTGCAGGCGCTGCTGACGATGTCTGTGAGTCAAGTTTGGACCAACATAAGGTCGTCTTGCAGTAAGGCCTGTATCTCTGAGTCGTCGCATGACTATCATTCGAGAGACTTGCCCACTTCTACCCACTATTGCTCTTACTGTTTGACGTGCCGGGAGAGAACGATTCCTTAGGTGACTCAGCACGATATGACGATCTTGCGCAGGGGTAGTAACTCGTGGTTGGCCACTCCGAAGTCTATTCTGGGCACTGCCAGTGGTTCCGTAACGTTCATTGAGACGTAAAATAGTGCTGTGGTGGCAATTCATCCTTCTGGCAATGGCCCGAGAGCTCATTCCGGTCTCCAACATACCAATGGCTCGTTGGCGGTCGTTTTCAGATAGTCGTGGCATTTCAAGCATATGTACTGGATGTTTTGTCTCAACGGCCTTTTAATACCGAGTATACTGCCACAACGCGTACACATTTTCAGGGTCATAGCTGTTGGGAATCGTGTTGCACGTGTAATTTTCATATTTTTCATGTAGTCTGTACACAAACCCGTGGGTTGAATCATGCACTTTCCATTCCAGCAGCCATTCGCTCTCTACCTCATGACAAACACGGGAAAAATCCATTCCCACACTTATTTTTGCCAGCTTCTCGGCATCAGTATATATAATAGTGGTGCGTTTTTAATGTGCTTTAGTACATATGTAAACAGACGCTATCTGTATTATTTGTCGTGAAATATTCTAATCCACATATATAAATTAATACGTAAATGTAAAGCCTAACAAATAACTTCAATAAAAGGAAAGAAGAATGGTAAAGAACAGTGCTGTCACAATGACTGTACTCGAAATCCCCCTTGTTTTCTACTTCGTCTGCAAATTGTAACGTTTCACGTTGATAGTAAAAGCCTACTGCATCATTACACGCTTGCTTCAATAAAACGTGTACTGCCTTTCTAAGAAAAACCTTGAGATACGCAAGCTGATTAATGACCTAAATTAATACTAGCATTAATTACACTACGTTACCATAAACGAACGGACAGATGGACTTAGGATAGAAAGAAATGAGGGCTGATCAGAGGAACACATGCAACACTAAACACGCGTCGCGCGATACACAATTGCTGCCATCACGCGTGTAAGGCCACATGCACTAGCTTTTTTCAAATCGACAGTGATAAAAACACTACCCATACCAGAGTTAGGTTTTAAAATCCTGAAAAACGCTTATTAGGAAATATGACATTATACTGGTTTACGTTTGAAAACATTACAGTACCCAGACACCACATCGTTTTCGAAGTAAACAGGAGGTAGAAGAAAGTGCATATTTTGAACGCAGCCACTTAGCTCCTTTAAATTTGTATATTTGGGTTCCTTAGGACTTGCTGACAAAAAATATGTTAAACGTTACGCAAATAGTCTAGGAATTACCAAATTATAGCCAAAAGAAATAGTGAGGGATGTCAGACAACACCCAAATCAGAATCGCTCAGTGGCAGATTTTCAACACACCATTGTACGGGAAATAGGCTGACATGTTACCTCCTATTTGATTGGCGGAAAATAAATGTAAGGCTAAACACGATTAGTCGGGCTATAAATACTATCTTTCGTTGTCAGGGGAAACGGGAGTAGGAGTACTTTTTTTCAAACGATTGGGTAGACATGGCACGATTGGTTAGACCTGCCAATATAGTCAATTAGAGGCGTCAGGTCACCACCACACTTGCAAATAAACTTACTACAGAACCAGTGCGTTGAGCACCAGTGCATATTTTTCTAAATAAAAGCCTGGGACATCGGCAGATCGAAATTGTGTTATATTCAGTGCCAGTCAACGTAATTCTGTATAGTGGAGGTTGACACCTTCTTGTTTCAGGGACTGTGGTCCTAAAGTTATTGAGCAGCACCTGGTCAGAGCTTTGCTGAATCCAGAGGCGGACAGCATACTCCTTGGTCCATATAGCAAACAGTGAGGTGTCTCCAGAACACAGGGGAGCACTTGAGCAGAGGAGTCTTTTCCTGCCGCCATCACGAAAGATAAGCCTATGTGGCCAGCGGAGCTCAACATTATGTAACCCCATCTTAAACTGACATTGTATAAAAATAAGAGGGGAAATTAATTGTTTTAATGCCAGGAACTGAGAACATCTCCAATACTAGTTCCAACAGAAACAAACACTTGAAGTCATGATGACAAATACCAACATAGCTTGAAAAATAAAACCAGTATTACCTCATAGTACCACTACACAACTGACACACATAAGATAATATTAATAAAATATGTCACTACAAGATTCATATTGATAAATTCTGTACATATAACTTGTAATTAAAATTGATTGTGATTCCTGGTTCACTTTGTATTTGAATCAGGACACATATATATTAATGAAAAGTACTTAATACATATTGATATTTGAAAATTTACCAGTGACTCATTTAAGATAGTCTCATAGAGTGTTATATGTATGTGAGTGTCAAACTGTTGTCAAGTGTGGTGGAATAAATTAAATTGTTTATCTGTCTGTTATTGTTGTGACTTACACTTCATCATTTACAAAACCCTAGACATTCAACGTAGTCATCACAATATTCCAGAATAATTCTGACTGAGGTATAAATATGTGGTAGCAAGTAAGGTCATCTGTAATACACTACCCTTATTAGATACAGATACCTTCACAGCTGATCTCAGTCAGTACACTAAGTCCCCTATAAATATTTATAATATCCCACTTTACCACATTATTAACCTTTTCATTTAAATATAAAGTAACGATGAAAGCTAATCTATTTAAATGTAAAGGAAGTTTTATCCCGAGGGATTAAATTTAATTCTCATCGAGGGTAAATTCTGACTTAATTGGGATGGTGGTATGGGAAGATAGGAACCCATAACTATGGGTCGGAAAACGCCATACTCAGAAGAGCGTTTCGTTCTATTCTTTTACCATAGTTATTGGTGGTACCAGCAGAAAGTACTATCTCTGGAACAAGATGAATGACCTACGTGGTAGACTCTCTTTGACATTTCTGGGAAACGAGCTACACCCGACAACCTTGATCAGGGACGAGCGTGAGCAGTGTGAAAAGAATCAACCCATGAGAAGGAGCAGAACCGTCATTAGTAGCTAAGTTCAAATCTATGCTGCAACTTGAACTTCTTGTAACATTTCACAATCCATAACGACTGTGATGATAACTTTTCTTGATCCATATCTATTCAAATTATTTTTCAACTGTTAAAACGTAAGTGATTATTAAATTTTGTTATTTGTAATTATACAAATTTAACTTCGATTTAATCATTTTAAAGTTACTGCATGTTTGTCTCAGTCAATTTACTACACACACTCTAAACAGAGCTATACTAGAAAAATAGAATTCCACTGAGTAAATCAGGGGTGAGGGCTTGACGAGCTGAAATTAATAAGTGCTTAAATCCTTTACAAAAGTGTCGGCAGAATTACAGAGTTAACATACTCAGCCAAAGCAGTATTGTTCTCGCTTATTCTGAATATCTTGTGAAGACTCCCTGGAGATAGAAGCGTTTTGTTTCTTCCATTTACATATCTGCCAAGAGTAATCTTGTGCGAACGTAGACACGTTGGAAGCAAATATTAGATACTCTTGAGTTTTGGCCACTGTTGGACCACTACTGCAAAGCAGGGGAGGCAATACCGTCACACACTGGCACTTGTCTGGTTCTTGTCATCAATTCCACATTTGTGACTTTGTCATACCATTTCCATTGTGGTAAAGTGGGATGATATAAATATTTATAGGGGACTTAGTGTACTGACTAAGATCAGCTGTGAAGGTATCTGTATCTAATAAGTGTGGTGTATTACAGATGACCTTACTTGCTACCACATTTATACCTCAGTCAGAATTATTCTGGAATATTGTGATGACTACGTTGAATGTCTAGGGTTATGATAATGATGAAGTGTAAGTCACAACAACAACAGACAGATAAACAATGTAATTTATTCCACAACACTTTACAACACTGTCACTCACACACATAAAACACCCTATAAGACTATCTTAAATGAGTCAAGTGTTAAAGTTTAAAAATATATGTATTAATTCCTTTCAATAATAGATATCCAGATTCATCTACACAGTGAACCAGGAATCACAATCAAACGTAATTACAAGTTATATATACAAAATTTATAGATAGACTCCTTGTATTGACATATATTATTATTATTTTCATATGTGTGTAAGTTGTGATGTAGTACTATGAGGTAATACTGGCTTGTTCAAGCTTGATTGTTGTTTTTCATCATGACTTCAAGTGTTTGCTTATGGTGGAAATAGTATTGGGAAAATTTCACAGTTCCTGTCAATTGAAACAATTTATTGTCCCTCTTTCTTTAATATAATGTCAATTTTAGAGGGGGTACATAAAATTGAGCTGCTCTGGCCACAGAATCTTATCTTCTGTGATGGCGGCAGGAACCAGTATCCTCTGCTCGCTTGCTTCACTGTGTTCTTGAGACACCTCACTGGTCGCTATCTGGACCCAGGAGTATGCTATCAGCCTCTGGATTCAGCAAAACTCAGACCAGGTGCTGCTTCAATAACTTAGGACCACGGTCCCTGAAACAAGAAGGTTGTACCTCCTACTTCATAACTAATTTATAATCTATTTCCACACTGAACACAATACATAACAAACACTGAGTTCAGAGCGGTAGGCCAACTGCTAGCTTCATCTGAAACAATTTACACCAGTATTCTTCTCCTTAATGGTTATCACGCCTCTGAAATTCCAGCATTAGTTCCTTCTAGTCAATAAGATAGGTGTCAGTGTACTATTTGGTGATCCCATGCAGATATACTTCTCTCCAACACGTTTTGTTCAGGTTGGAGCACTATCTAGGCTTTGCCTCATGTTTGCTACTGAACCACACACATATACAGACATAAATTATCAATTCACATTCAATTTTCATCAAAAAGATATCAAATATGTCAATCTTATCACAATTCATGGAAATAATAAACAAATACGTTGACTGGCGATGAATTATGGCACAAATTCCGATCTGCCTCTGTCCCAGGCTTTTATTTAGAAAAATATAAGCTGGATCTCAACGCACTGTTTCTTAGTAAGAACTAATCGTGTTTCGCCTTACATATACTTCTAGCCAATCAAATAGGATTTAACTTGTTGGCCTATTTCCCGTAAAATGGTGGTTTCAAAACATGCCACTGTGCGATTATGATTTGGTGTTGTCTGACAGCACCACTCTAGTATTATGGCAATAATTTGTTAATTATTAAACTAATTTCTTAACACCTAACATATTCTTTGTCAGCAAGTCCTAAGGCACCCAAATATATAAGTTTTAATGGAGTTAAGTGGCTGCGTTCAAAATATGTATTTTCTAGGATAGTCGTGTATTTTTTTTTTCGATTTAGAACCGCCACCTGTCCTGCCTTTTCGACTGTTCTGTCAGACTAATGTCAGGATTTCAGACATAAAACAGTAGAATGTCATGTTTCCTAATAAGCATTAAACATGTTTTTTAAAACCTAACCGTGTATTGGTAGTGTTTTATGTATCACTGTTTATTTGAAAAAAAGTTAGTGCTTCATGCCTTACGCTTGGGGTGGCATTAATTTTATATCGCGAGACGCGTGTTAGTGTTGCATACGTTCCTCCGTTCAGCCCTCTCTCTCTCTCTCTCTCTATCCTAAGTCCATCTGTCTTTTAGTTTACGTAGAGCATAAATGACATGAATGGAATATTAAATTTAGGTCATTACGCAGTGTGTCTATCTCAAGGTTTTCTAAGAAAGATAGTACTAGTTTTATTTGTAGAACGCGTGTATTGATGCAGTAGGCTTTACTATCAAATGTGAAAGCGTTACAATTTTGTAGACGGAGCATAGAAAAAGGGGATTTTTGTACGCCATTGTGACAGCACTGGTCTTTTACCATTCTTCTTTCCTTTTATTGTATTAATTCGTTAGGCTTTACATTTACCTTTTTAATTTATATATATGGATTTAGAATGTTTCACGACATCCATCATTCTATTTTAGGCAACCACCCCGTTTATAAAAGTCTGTAGCCTTTTGTTTTTGTTGCTCTCCGTGTCTCAGAGCCATACAATAGGACTGACTTGACATTTGAGTTGAAGATTCTTATTTTTGTGTTGGACTTGATTTCTCTTGATCTCCATATGTTTCCTAATGCAATGAAAGCTCCTCTTGTTTTTTATATTCTGATTTAGATATCATTGTCTGTCCCTCCAACTTTGTCAATATTGCTGCCAAGATATGTGTATGACTCTACATCTTTTAGTGGTGTTTCTTCAAGTTCGACCTTGTTATCATTTCTTGCATTTATTCTCATTATCTTTGTCTTTTCCCTGTGTATTTTCAGACCCACTTGTTGTGACCTCTCATCGAGTATTTTTATTTTGTCTTGCATCTTATTATAGTTATGGAACAGAAGAGCCAAGTCATCTGCAAAATCTAGATCATCAAGCTGTTTGGTTAGATTCGCCAAACAGAGGCAACATTTATATATATATATATTTTTTTAAAATTACTGTAACAAATTCGATATTAGATCAATTTTTTTTAAAAACAAACTTTGCTTATCCAGTTTCATAATCATGGCAATGGAAACTACCTCCATTACAATCCTTTTTATGTCGATTAAATTCAATTAAAACAAATCGAACTTCATTTTCTATAATTTAAAGACAACTCACACATAGTCATTTTCTTACATTCTAAGAGAGATTATGGATATTACACGGTAATAATATGGTTCAATCACTTCGTTCGCGTCTCAATGAAACAAATAATTATTTATCCTAAGCTGCCAGAAGCAGAAGTTTTATATTCGAATACGACAATACCAAACGGAAAGTTGATAGCGGGTATTCAAGAAATCTTGAGGCAAAATGACATCACAGGCTATGAGCAGGGCCTTATAGTTTGTTTAACACAAGGCGCCATTGCATGTTGTCCGGCGGCGGCACGAGAAAAGGAACAATAAAAACTAAATTAGTTATGTAATGAGGGCACGCTTAACCCTGGCGCAATAATGAAGCAATATTTAATCTTTGGTTGAAGACTGCTCCCAGGAAGTCATTATGACCTATTTGAGTGTGTGAAAGCCTGGGAAAGCCCAAGATCAAACAAGATCCGGGTCAGATTCCTTTCCTGATTCCTCGCGGACAAGTCAGGGGCACGTTTTTGTGTCAAGATTATAGCTCTTTCAATTAGTTTTAAGATCTGACCTTGAATTTGGTACCGATGTGTTTCAGACGACATCAAGTGAGATACCCACATCAAAAGGCAGCTGCAAGGATCTCCCATCTTTTATGTTTGAAGCATTAAGCCTGCAATTCTAGAGAACCCCACTTTCAGATTGTAAATGTCAGTGAACGTATAGTTTTTTAAAACTCTTTTGAGTGCATCTTAATCATCCACTATAATCGTCATTGTCCTGTGTAGTTACCGGGGTCCACTGAGGAGACAAAGAAAGACAAGAACTTCTGTCTTGTTGCTATATACTACTCCTTTCATTGCTGTATATTGGGCAAGACTGCAGCAGATACTCGGCTGTCATGGGGCTGGTGACAGATGCAGAGATCTGTTGCACCAATACTTTACTTGTGGCTGTCGTAAATTTATTTTGAGAGAAAGAGTCTTAGAAATAGTGGTCCTGTTTAGAGAGGAGAATGGTGGTGAAAACTCAATGATAGAAAGGTAGAGAGTAAATAGTTGCTTCACAGAGTGCTGGGGAGAGTAAGGACAGACTTATTTACGACAAATCGTTCTCCCAATCTTCTCTTCACTCTCCTGGTCAAACAATTATTTGCCAGTTTCCAGACACCCACCTGCGCTCACACCGATTTGGTGATTCAAACACACAGACGCACGTGAATACGAACTATATTAAACAGATAGGGGAAATTTTGGGCTTTGGGTATTCCAACACAGTACTAAATAAGTTTATAAGGTTTATTATCATTCAAAACAATCACAACAACTATCATGTGTTACAGAAAAATTATCATAAGTACAGAAAATACAAATAACAAGATGAGGGGGGTGAAGAAGGTTAGTATCTACTAAGCCCTTCCCGCTTGTATTAGACAAAAATAAACCCAGTCCAAAGATAGATAGTTATCAGGAACATAGGTAATGTAACCCAACAGTGAATTTAATTACTCTGAAAGAGGTGTTACAATATTAGGTATGGGTGGTAGACAAAAATAACTCCGCCAATGCCGGTCCCAAGCCCGGATGAAAAAGGAGGAGGGCGGCCTGCATGGAGGCCGTAAGGAGGCAGCCCCTCCACCATGCAAAGGCACAACAGGCCAATCACCTGTTTGCTTTAAATCATGATTACGCGAACTACAAGAGAGAAAACTGGACTGATTCTAAAGGCGACGAACTGGAACGGACTACGGACTACGACTTATGGAACTTGGAACACAAGAAGTATAAATGGGAAGGAAGAGGAGCTGGTGGAAGAGATGAGGAAAGCAAAACTAGAAATCCTGGCTATAACGGAAACGAAGAAAAAAGGACAAGGAGTCATGGATCTCGATGGCAACACGTTGCTCTACAGTGGTGTACCCATATCTGAAAGAGCTAAAGGGGGCGTGGGTTGCATTGTGGCTCAAAATCAAAAAGATAGTATCAAGGGATGGAACTTTGTCTCGGAGCGCATTATGGTTGTAAAACTAAAAGAAGGAGAAACCATAGTCAACCTGGTCATAGTGTATGGGCCAAATGAGGATGAGAGAGCAGAGGTCAAGGAGGAATTCTTCGAGCTGCTTCAAAGGACAGTGGATGACTGCCTAGATGAAGTTATTATGCTCGGAGATTTTAATGCCAGAGTTGGAAATGACCATGCTAGATGGGGTGGAGTTATCGGAAGATATGGAGAAGATACTCTCAATGACAATGGAAAGCGACTCCTTAGATTCTGCAGTGAGCAGAATCTGATCATTACAAACACAAAGTTCCCCCATAAGCGCATACATGCATACACTAGATGTGAACCAACAAAGAATGAGAAGTCAGTGATCGACTATGCCATTGTTCGGAGAAGCTCATTCAGATATGTCCGAGATGCAAGAGTCTGGAGAGGGAAAGAGATTGGAAGTGATCACTACCTGCTAACAATCAAACGAACAACTGAAAGAGTTGCTCAGCCTAGGAACTGCCCAACATCACGCAAGAAACCAAGTAAACGAGCAGGAGAAATGAGCATTAGGACCTATAAGCTGAGAGAGCCAGAAATTAAGACCAGATATCAGGGGCTTATTGCTACAGCAGTGAGCAACACAGAAGAACGACCTGATGACTTGGAAACCCTCTGGAATAAATTCAAGGATATCATAAAGACAGCTGCTGCAGAAGCATGCGGTGAAGTCCGACTTGGGAACCAGAGAAAGAGGACACCTTGGTGGACAGAGGAAGTCAAAGAGAAAATAAGAGAGAAGAAAATGGCATGGAAACAATACTTAGGAGCTAAAAACACAACAGGACAAATGGAAAAATATAGAGAATATGTGACACTCAGAACAGAAGCAAAGAACAAAGTGCTAGCAGCAAAACAGAAGCCTGGGAAGAATTTGGAGAAAAGCTAGAAAAGATGCACAAGAAAACCAGAAATTGTTCTATAAGACCCTAAAGAACATGAGGAAAGAAAAACAATGCCCTCTCAAATTTATAAAGGACAAGCAAGGCAAATTGCTTACTGCCCCGAAGGAAGTAATGGAAAGATGGAAAGAATATTTCTCAGAACTCCTGGATGGTGAGCATGATGAAGCATCAGAAATGATAACCACTAGCACAGAAGAGAAAACTAATGATGGTGAAGATGACATAAAGATGGAAGAACTGAGGGCAGCACTAGAGAAAATCAAGATGGGCAAAGCAGCAGGGCATGATGGTATAACACCAGAAGTGGTTAAGTACATGGGAGCATCAGGCGACCTATTACTCTTAAAGGTCCTACAGGCAGCATGGTGCAACAAGACCATACCAAAGGATTGGGAGATTGCCATCATAACACCAATTTTCAAAAAGGGTGACAATCGACAATGTGGAAACCATAGAGGCATATCCCTTCTCAGTGTCCCTGGTAAAATCTACTCTAGAATCCTAGAGCAGAGACTCCGACGCCTAGCTGAGCCACAATTGGATGAGGTCCAGTGCGGATTCCGAGCAAACCGAAGTACTCTAGACCTAATCTTCACACTCAGACAGCTGAGTGAAAAGGCCCTTGAGTATAAGAGTGAGATCCATCTTTGTTTCATAGATCTGAAAAAGGCGTTTGACAGGGTCCCCTGGAGCAAACTTTGGGACTGTTTGGCAAGGAAGAATATTCCAGCACCTCTGATTCATGCTATACAGAGCTTCTACAAGTCTTGCAGAAATTATGTGAGGACAGCAAACCATAAGTCAGAAGAGTTCAGAACCACCACTGGTGTAAGAAAAGGTGATATCCTATCACCTTACCTCTTCATACTCCTTATGGACGATGTCATCAAGGCATGTAAGGAGAGAACAAGAAAGTATTCAGTGGGGTACTGGAAGATGAGACAGGTCTATATTTCGGAGCTGGCATTTGCTGATGATGTTGCCCTGATTGCTAAATCAGAGGCACATCTCCAATCCAACCTGCAAGTCTGGAAGGAAGAGCTGGAGAAGAGAGGGATGGTCATAAGCAGCTCTAAAACAAAATCCATGGTGATATCACGAGAAGAAAGAAAACATCAGATTAAGTTGGGAGAACAGGTCCTGGAGCAGGTCGACCACTTTAAATATCTCGGAGCTATTATAGACCGAAAGGGAGGCATCAAAGAAGAGTTGGCCACTCGAAAAGCAGCGGCTGGGAGACTTTTTCAGGCCATAAATCGTGGATTCCTCAGCAAGAAAGAGGTTGGTAAGAAAACGAAGATGGCTGTATACCGCTCCACCTATGTCCCAGTCTTGACATATGGATGCGAGTCGTGGGCAATGACTACAACCCACAAAAGCCAGATCCAAACCTCAGAAATGAGGTATCTGAGGAAAGTGGTTGAAGTAACAAGAAGAGACATGGTCCGCAACCAGACGATCCGTCAAGGCCTAAAATCCCATCCGCTGCAGACCCAAATAGAACAGTCCCAACTAAGATGGTTTGGCCATGTCTGCAGAATGGGAGAAGATCGGCTACCACGACAAGCATGGGAAACAAAGAGCCAGAGATCCAGACCTCCAGGACGACCCAGAGTCCGCTGGGAGGACAACATTAGACAATCTTTGAAGGACCGAGGACTAGAATGGAACCAGGCCAGGAAGAAGACAGCTGATAGAATGGTCTGGCGCTCTCTCTTCCAAACCTCTACACCGCACGGTAGAAGGGGAACGACTAAGTAAGTAAGGTAGACAAAAATCATGTTATTCCCACTTGTTCTTCCCTTTACTTAGCAAATGGAAAAAAAGGGGGGGGGGGTAAACAGAGTTAACAAAATATCCCACTTAAAGGAACAATGCAGGGTATACAGAAAATGTATTACACGGTAGGCAAGTTAACAAATGGTTTGCAAAAATTAAATCTCCTGTCATTCATGCACGCTTGTGAGGGCCCACACTCATATACTCACACACACTTACCGATTGCAGCATCAGACAATCCATAGAATTATATAAACAGCAATTACACTCTTGACATATGAAAATGTCTGGTACTTCGATGTCCCGCCCCAGATGTAGCGAGGTTAGCTGATAGCAAATATTCCCACGTGTCGCCGGACTTAAAGCCTACGAGTTCTTCTGTTTTATTATATAAAAAGGAGTCTATGGGATGGCACTGACACAATTCAATACAGGGGTGAGGATGGAGTGGTCTCTTTAATTTCGCTCTGGTGGTAAAATTCCTTCAAGGCGTTATGATAGCAACTGACCGGTAGGTTTTAAATCTAGTGAGAAAAAACTAGGCCCAGAACAGTTCAGGTAAATATGTACTCTCTCATAGTAGGGCAGTAAATAAAATATCGCTACTGGCACTGTTCATCTTCCAGTTTATCTTACAGATTGTAATTTAATTTGATGGTTTCTTTTTAAATATTCTTGGGTAGGCTTTCTTTCATGTAATTATGATAGCTAGGCCGCATCGGACCGCCACAAGATTAAATTTAAAATGTTTCATCAATATGTCTGGAAGTTTTTAAGATGATTTCTTTATTGCTGAGATCGCAGGTTACGATCACTCTGTATGAAAGAAAAAAACATATAATATACCGAAAAATCAAATAACATTCTAAAGCACGATGAATTTCCCGTTAAGACTATAATATACACTCGCGTATTTAATTATATATTTAAGAAGACACTCGCGAGTTTAAATGGTTAAAACACATATCTATATATATGACTTAACTCAATTAGTTATAAATTCCTTTGCGACTTTTAAAAGTTAATTTAAGCATTTAAGCATCTATTATCTTTTGAAATAATAAAATAGATATATCATTACATTTACAACTGGAACTATTGAGATGGTTTAATTTAATGGATTTAAATTAACACAAAATCCAGTGAAACAGAATGAATGAACTAGACCACTGATCACTTTACACAATTATATTTTACCGTTTTGCAAAGAATAGAATTAACTGCAAATATATATGAAAATCCAGGGGAAAATCTAACACGATTTCAAATATAGCTAGTGCTTCTGTCAAGGTCTGGCCAACGAGTGATAAAATGCATTTCTTCATGGTCTGTATATATCTAAAATGGAATGTAAGATGAGTGGGACGTGTTAGAATTTGACACCTTTTTAGATCTCAGGAGACTTTCGGGGATCAGACCGCCAGACTAAAGAAAGATGCCGCCCCTGGTCTTCTGTATCTCCGCTCGCTGCGTGCGCGTCGGCTTTCCCGTTCGCTCCCACTGCGATCGGTTCTGTGGTTAAATCCGAGATGCGAAATACCGGCAGGAAACTTGCGTCGCTCGTTTCAGGGACCACTACTGCCTTTTTGATAGCGTGCCGCTAGTCTTTCCTGAGATTCCCCCCCCCCCCCGTGTCTTTGATCATGATCGCTACTATCGTTTGATGCTGGCAACGCCCCCCCCCCCCCCCTCCCCCCCCCCCCCCCCCACTGGCCAAGTTAATGAAAATAAATGCATATGATTGCTCAAGAGAAATTCGTGGGCGTGATTTAACCTCTCCTTAAATCAATGCGATGACCAGAATGAACGGTAGATAAACTGTCCACATATTAATCAGCAAACGTGTTGACCATCTGCGTGGAAAGGTTGCATAGCTAATGAGTCCAGGTGAAAAAAAATCCCGTTTGACGAAAAGTTACCACAATATTCGGGGGCACTGATGCTATCCGAAGGGGTCGTTACAAAGGGTCGTACCATATCATCCAACACTTCAGGGGTACCGATGTTATGAGAGGGTTCTTACCATCATCTAACAAATTCAGGGACGGCTGAGTTGTCTGTCACCGTGGCATTGATGGTATCTAAGTCTGTTGGGTCCAGCTCTCCACGAAACAACTGTTTGGCGGTGTCAGCAAGCTTGAGCTGACTGCTGCCTTTATTAGAGTCATCAATGTGGAAGTCTGAAAGTGAACAAGGAAGAAGAAATGCTAGAGAAATAAATGTTGCAAGAGAACATGAATACTTAGGTGCCGGTTCCTGCGAGAAGATCAGCTGCATGTGGTGGATCCATGATACATAACAAGCAAAGAGATGACGTTGACTGATGACAGTTTTCCATAAATGACACGTATATTCTCGAATTTACTTTTGATATTCCCAAAGTATCGTTTTTAATTTAAATCTGTTTCATTGGTTCTTTTATATGTCTTATTTAAAAAAAAAATTATTTCTGTGTGTAATCTTGAAGAAGTATAAACATTTCTTAGGCTTCTTAACATTCAAAATGCTTCATTATTTTAGTCAGTTGCTCGCTTTGCCTTTAAATACATGAGTTCATTTAAGACTCACACTTCTTCGGGAGCTGACGGATAATAATGACGATTGCCAGTAAATTATTTTGTGTCTATGTCTCCTGTTATAAATTTGTCATAACTGTTTTCTCGGTCATGAACTATATTGTAGAGAACTGGTGACAAGACAGTCTTGGTTCTACCTCCCTTCCACAAGACTTATTTCCTTGTCCGAAAATACACAGTCCAGTAGCCCAGAATTACTATTTGATAGTGGTATTAAGACAACTGAAAGAGAGCATATTCAATATAATGAACCATTGTTAAAATAAGTGCAGGTTTTTTGTTTTCTTTTAAACGAGAAAAGGTAATGCGTCTAACTAGGACAATACACAAGAAACCTTACCGTGACGAAGGTCTTGTCACCGCAACGTAGGAAATCTTCTTTGTCTTTTTACTAATCAGACGCATTACCTTTACTTTTCTTGTCCTTTAAACTCCGTGTCTCCCCCCCCCCCCCTTTTTCCTCTTCAATATTTTATACCACGTCTTTCTGCGGTCCTGCTCATTTTCTTAAAATAAGTGGCCGATATGAAATTACGCGACATTTATATTGTGCTAAAGCAAATTGTAACAGAAAATTGTATTGGTAAATTATAGACATGCCTTCATGGGCCTCCTCAAAGCCAAGTGTGCTTCATAGACTGCAATAGTCTTAAACCTGACTGTGGTTGTATAGTAGACGTTGTATCAGTAAACAAAGGCTCATTCAAAACATTCAGGACAATTGTTTAGACTCTGTCTAGTATCTGTGCTTGTCCTTTAGACTGTTTGTTTGTGCTAGCTTTTTGAACTTTTTAGCATATGTGCTAGCGTTTTAAACTGTTTAGTATCTTAGCGCCTTTTCGATTGCTAAGTCTTTGTACCAGCCTTTTCGACTGGTTAGTATATTGTTGCGTGATAAATTCTCGCAACATCATTTTATTACAATATCTATTTTATAACGCAAGGGCAACAACTGCTTGAAATTTATAGTCACTTTTCTCGGTAAGCATTTGTCTTCTCGCGTTGGTATCGAATGCAGTTAAGTTTGAGCTGTGGTCATTTTGCGCTGGACTGCGCATGACTTGTCTTGCTTCTTGGTCGATCGGTTTCCGCCCACCACTAGTGGAGTGAGCGATTTGGAATGGCGAAAGAGATGCCTCGTTGAAGAGGGGATCTCCGCTATTTTTTTGTTCTGTCAGGAATGTGAGAGTCCTCTTATGGATATTTCGTTTATTCGAGATAATACCTCTAGTGTATTTGCACATGCCGGGAGGCATAATATTTCTGTGTATTTCCGGAAGGCAAGGTAAATTAACATTTTCATTAACTCTATCGATTTTTGGTCGTGAACGATTTCTGGTTCATAGCCTGTCTTCGAAAGTCGTCGTCACGAGATGTTTTCCTAGCTCACATGTCGCTGTATTGTGCTGCATCGGTTGATGCAGGTTCCAAGGACCATTACTTGCTACTTTGTTAAATGAACTAGGTTTGAAAAACCTTTATTATCTAGAGGATATTTTTGAGGACATTATTTATACTTCGGCAGACGTGTCTGTCTTGCTGAAGTCAGACTAAGGAGAGTGAACTGATCTCATATATCTGGTTATCTCCTGGCTGTTATAGAAAGGGATGGAGTTTTTCACCTGACTACATTTACAGCACTATGAAATATAACATGCATCTGACTCATCATTGTAATGCTGTCTACCGTCTATTGCTGTATTGAATGTTGCTGTGATAATGACTGTTTGATGTGTCTACATATTCGCGTAACCATTTTGTCACTGTGGCGTCCACAATAAATAATGAAGAAAAACGTCAACGGCTGTTACAAGAATCATTGACTTTATACGTCGTGAGTTTACTGACGTCCTATGTGGATTGCCCTGTTATTTTTGTATGAACATTGTTTTGACTGAACACATCTGCACACCACACAAAACCAGACATGCGGATACCATCCATCATCATATGGCATCACGCATCATTTGGTGGCCATAAGCTGGTTTGATTCTGGTACCAGCAAACACGGGGTCCCTTACCCACTTCATTTTCAACAAGAATTCATCATCATCCTTCAAGAAATTAACATTCTTCAATACAGTCAACATCTTCAAAATTTTCAAAGTACTCGGCGTTGCCCGGTAAAAGTCAAAATTTCAACTTTTTGACGGAAACAAGAATTTGACAGTACCCGGCGTTGTTACATGTTGCCGGATAACTCGGACTGCTGTTATCTTTTACGCAAGTCAAGCAAGTTGCTGCTGTCAAGGTTCCAGTGCTGTCGTTTTTGTGAAGGTGAAGTGCCGGTTGAAACGGGTTGTTTTCTGAAGAAGGCCAAGTACCGATTTCCATCAACTTACTTTTGGATTAGAAGGTCAAGTGCCGAAACAACTCAACACACAGTATTTCAGAAGCTCTTGTACCATCGTGTTAGCAGTGGAAGCAGTTCAGATGTGCCATCATCGTTGGAGCTTCGCTCTTTAGGACGTTGATTGACATCCGTTTTTTCTGCTGTTCTACGATTGGAAGCCTATAAGTTAAGTGGCCTGTTTGTATGTAAACTGTGCCCTTATACTTCTGCTGAGTCTTCTGTGTATCATCTCATTCTATATGTTATATGTTTATATGTTATTCGTATATTTATATGTTTATATTTCAGCGGGTTCTCGGTTGGGTGGTGTCTCCGTTAGATTATGCCACGTCATAGAGGTCGTCTATTGTGAGCGTTTTCTGTAGGGTTTGCAAATTTCCAATACTGGAATTTGCTAAGCGACTTCTGTTGCTATTTATGTTAGCTGTGATGACATGTTTTAATATTGTTTTCGTTATTATTTCGCATTCTTTAGTTTTGTTTTGATTTGTTTGTATTTGTTAGCCTACTCTTGTCTATAATTTAGTTTCATACAACATTTTTGTTTATACACTGTGGTGTCATGTATTTTGTTTAATTCTATCGCAGATATCGTCACATTTTTTGTGATATTTCATTAATTTCTGCTTTATTTTTTGTTGATTTCTGCGAACGTTTTTGTATTGTTGCTGATCTTTGTTATTGTTTACATTGTTATTGTTTACATTGTTTGCATTGTTTACATTTTCAATGTTTACATTCTGCATGTGTTTACATAGTCATTGTTTACAGTTATAGTAATTAGTTAATGGACTATGCTAATGCACTGTTACTACTACACTGATGATAAATGAATGATGAATAGTGTCGTGCACTATTGAATGAGAAGTGCACTTATGATCAAGAATTGATTGTTGATATTTCATATACAAGTTCTTTGATTGGAGACTTGTTTCCCACAGAGACTGGGATAATATAAGGTGATGTGAATATACAAGTGCTTAATTAAGACTTGTTACACTTAGGTTTGAAATAAATTAGTTAATTATTTCAGGTTTTGGACTCATATGTTAGACAACATGTCTACATTTGAGCACTTTATTGAGCAGGGTAAATTGCTTGGCAAGACTGGTGATAAGTTAGAAGAATTTGCAACTGCTCGATATGATAAAGCAATGGAAGCTGAACAAAAGAAACTGCATATGGAAGCTGAACAAAAGAAACTGCAGATGCAGGTGGATGAAAAAAGATTCCAAATGGAAATGGAAAAACAAAAAAGGGAATCAGAAGCTGAGGAAAGAAAACTCCAGCTACAGCTAGAAGCTGAAAGACTTCAAAAAGAGGCTGAGAATAAAAGACTTGAAAAAGAGGCTGAAAATAAAAGACTTGAAAAAGAAGCTGAAAATAAAAGACTTGAAAAAGAGGCTGAAAATAAAAGACTTGAAAAAGAAGCTGAAAATGAAAGACTTCAAAAAGAGGCTCAGGATGAGGAAAGAAGATTACAGAGAGAGTCTGATGAGAGGAAAGAGAAAGCAAAAAATGGAACATGAAGAAAAGGTCTTAGCTTTAGAGTTGGAAAAATTGAAATTGACAAGCATGAGTAATGGTAATGATTCAAACAAGGGTTCATCTTCTGGTAAGGCTAATAATGATACTTTTAAGATTAAGTTACCAACATTTAGTCCTTCCAGCGATGACATAATGTTCTATCTGGACAGATTTGAACAAGCATGTACAGCTCATAACATAGACAAAGCAAAATATGTTTATCAGTTATCAGGGATACTGACAGGTAAAGCTCTAAGTATATTAAATATGGTGGATGAACCTGACAAGAACAATTATGAGGTTGTCAGGGCCGCTTTGTTAAAGAAATATCAGCTTAACGAAGACGGCTATCGTCTACAATTTAAAAACATGTTACCTGAAAATGGAGTTGAATTCTCCGAGTTTATTGCAAGAATACGCATTACTTTCTCACGATGGGTTGAACTATCTAAGACGGAAAAAAACTTATGAAGGACTTATGGACTTAATACTTAGAGACAAAGTCATGTCGTCTGTCAATGAGTCTTTCCTTGCTTTCCTTCATGAACGTAAACCTAAAACAATAAAAGAAATGGAAGATTTCTGTTGCCAATACGTAACTGCGCACCCACACATAACCATGGGTAACTCTAAGGTGAAAGAAGGTTTACCAGTTGCTTCGGCAGCTCCGTATGGCCAAAACTTTGCTCGTAGATTCCAACAAAATTTTGATAGAAAGAGTAGCGGTAATTTCTGTCAAAATCATGGAAATCAATTTCATGGTGATTCTTCTTCGAAGAATTGGAGACAACCTGATAGTGGTCGTTACTATCACCCTAATAATTATAGGCATTTCAAAAGAGGATATGGTAATAGAGGTTATTCCTGCCGAAGACCTCAGAACCAAACAAATAGATGTTCGCATCAATGTGAACATGATAGTAATCGTGGAAACTGGAATTCGAACCAGGATAACAATTACAATAGAGACAATAATAACTGCAGAGATAATAATAACTTTGATAACTTCAGAGGTAATAATAGTCGGGGTAGATCTCAACACAAAAAAAAGAGATATCAGCAGGCTAATGCTGTACAACAGGAAACTGAGGGAGCCTGTAATCATGTTGTTGATAGTAAAAACTTTGACGCTGTCACTGGTTCTGCTTTTGACTTTGAGAGAGCAAACAAATGCCCCCAATGCAGTACTTTATTCGAACCGGGTACCATAACTACTTTGAGTTGTGGTCACCCACTTCCCGCTCTTCCTGCTGCTGTTGCGCATGACGGGAGGGGTTCTTTAATCCTACATAAGGGTCTTGTTAATGATACTCCGGTCTCACTACTTTTCGATTCCGGATGCACCACTATTGGTGTTAGACAATCGCTTGTAGATCCATCTTGTGCTACAGGAAGGGTTATTAAATGTGTCACATTTGGCGGCACTCTAGAAAAATATCCTACTGCTGTAATTCGCATTGCCACTCCTTTCTTTACTGGAGATGTGCATGCTTGTCTCTTACCTAATCCTATTGCGGACCTTATTATTGGTCGTATTCACGGAGTTAGGGAGTGTACCCCACAGCAGATTGCTGCTTGGGAAGATAATAACATGCAAGCTACAAATGCAGTAGTTACAAGAGCACAAGCTCTACAAACACCCGAAACTTCACTGAATAGTGATAATGAAGTTGATAGCCAAGATAGTCACTTAGTGATTACTCGTGACTCTTTCATAAAATTGCAAGAAGAAGATCCTTCTTTAAAAAAAATTCTTCGTTCTTGCGAAGAAAGGTGATCCGAATCAGGATACAAATAGAAAATCTTGGATTGCAATGAGAAACGGCGTACTTGTACGTATGGTACAAGATTCGACTACGTCGGCACATTCGCAAATTCTTGTTCCCAAGAGCATGAGAGTGCAAATATTGCAACATGCTCATGACTCGCAATGTGCTGGACATATGGGTTTTGCCCGTACGAAGTCGAGAGTCCTTGCGGCTTTCTTTTGGCCTTTTGTCAATAAGGACATTCGTATTTACTGCCGATCATGCAAGGTATGTCAGGAGGTCAAATCTAGAGGACCACGACATGCTGCGCCTATCCAGGCTGCTGACATTCCTATTCGGCCGTTTCAGAAAATGGCCATAGATATTATTGGCCCTTTTAAGGTCAAGTCGGCCAGAGGACATCAGTTTATCCTTACATGTGTCGATATGTGCACACGTTGGCCAGAGGCTATTCCTCTTAAGAGCATATCTACTACAGATATCGCAGATGCTCTTTGGTTGATATTTTCTCGCTTGGGGTTCCCCAGAGAAATATTGTCAGACCATGGCACTCAACTCATATCTGACACTATGTCACAGGTAATGTCTACCTTACATATTGAACGATCTCTCAGTAGTATCTACCATCCTATGTCTAATGGGTTAGTTGAGCGTCTGAATAGAACGCTCAAGACTTTGCTTGGTAAGATAACTGAAGATCATCCTCAAGATTGGGACAGGGTTTTACCCGCGGCTCTCTTTGCCTATAGAGAAGTCCCTAATGAACACACAGGATTTTCTCCCTTCGAACTTGTCTTTGGCGCGCGTCCACGCGGCCCTATGTCTTTATTACACGATCTCATCACTGCCGATGATATTAGCGATGAAACTCAATCCTCATATGAGTATGTCATTGCTCTTAGACAAAAGATCATTGAGGCATGTAAGCTAGCAACTGCTTCATCAGAAATTGCTAAAGAGAAGGCAAGGCAGTTTGCTAACAAGAATAGATGTCTACGACAACTTTGTCCAGGTGACAAAGCATTCGTCCTACTCCCCAGTAGGGAAAATAGACTTCTTATTGCATGGAAAGGTCCGTATGCAATAGTCTCTCGGATTTCCGATGTTGACTATGTGGTCGATATTGATGGAAAGCATAAAACTTTCCACATAAACATGCTTTCGGAATTTCACGAACGTCCGGACTATTTGCTGCCTATTTTCCAGGCAACGGATGATGCTCCTGCACCTCACGGTCATTATTCATCCCTGTCTGTCATACAGGATGAGGAAGCTACCTTCTCTGATGTCAACCTTCCCCTTCCAGTGGTTCCATTACATTCCACGGAATCTTGGAAAAACGTTTCTGTTTCTCCTAATCTTTCTGGTGACGAACATCGACAAGTCTCGTCGATGTTACAAACATTTCAGGATGTTCTCACTGACATTCCTGGACACACAGATGTCATAGAACATGACATAATTCTTACCGACAATAATCCAATTAGGGTTAGGCCTTATCCTATTCCTATACACTTTCAGTCGCAAGTGGAAAAGGAATTGGATGAAATGATTCAATTAAATATAATTGAACCATCGACTTCACCATATTCTTCTTCCATGGTTATTGTCCGGAAGAAGGATAAGAACATACGAATTTGCGTTGATTATCGCAAATTGAATCAGGTCACAAAGTTCGACGCTGAACCGATGCCTTTGTTAGAAGATCTACTGATTAGACTTTCTAATTCTAGATTCTTCACTAAACTTGACTTGTCTAAAGGTTATTGGCAAGTGCCTTTAGCAGAGCATGCCAAACCTCTTACTGCTTTTTCTACACCTAGGGGGCTATTTCAATGGAATGTTATGCCTTTTGGTCTCATGAACGCCCCTGCCACTTTCGTTCGCATGATGCGTCGAATTCTGTCACATCGTTCGGATGTCATCGCATACTTAGATGACATCTGTCTCTTCAGTGATACCTGGGAAGATCACTATTTAGGGTTATATGACTTACTGTCCACTCTACGTGAGAACAATTTGACAGCAAAACCTTCTAAAGCTTTTGTTGGTTTTGGTGAAATCTCTTTCCTGGGTCATCGTGTTGGTCATGGTCTCTTGAAGACAGAAGACCACAATACTTCCAAAATACTGAACATCTCTGTTCCTAAAACGAAGAAACAAGTTAGGAGTCTCTTAGGTTTAATTCAATTTTATGGGAGATTTATTCCAAATTTATCTTCGATCATGGCACCTCTATCAACATTGTTGAAGAAAGGTTCGCCTAATCTGGTCCGTTGGTCTGAAGAATGCCAATCTTCACTAGACCAAATCAAGAATATATTTTCTTCTCCTCCCATCTTAAGATTACCTACTCTTGATAGGACTTTTGTTCTTCGGAGTGATGCTTCATCCACTGGGATTGGAGCAGCACTGATGCAAGAATATGCAAATACTCTGCATCCTGTTATGTACATTTCTAGAAAACTAAATGCGGCAGAGAGGAACTACTCGGTTTTAGACCGTGAGTTGTTAGCGATGGTTTGGTCAATTCTAAAACTACAAAGATTCCTCCTGGGCGCACATTTCATTCTAGAGACTGATCAGAAAGCTCTTACAGCTATTCAGACTAAGAATTTGAAGAGTTCGAGATCCACTCGATATGCTATAGCTCTTCAACCTTTTCACTTCACGGTACGAGCTATCCGTGGTGCGGATAATGTGATGGCTGACATTTTGTCTAGATGCCCACATGACTCCAACTAATACTTCTGTCCTATATTTTCATATATTACAGAGTCATAACACACCTATATTTCTACAATAGATTAGCACATCTGTACTTACTTTATATGTACACACTATCGTGCTTTGTTGTCATCTTCTTCTGTTCGTTTTTTAAGATGATAGAGGAGGACTGAGTAGTTAATATAAGGGCCGTTAGTTTACTAAACAGCCACAATTATTAATAATGTATTGTACCTTATGAAGCATATTAGTTATTAATTAGCATTATATTGCTTGTACTTTCTCAGAATGTCATTGTTGAGCTGAGGACTTACCTTACTAGTATCAAGCATGACGAGTTCTAGATTGTGTACTTACCCTCGGAATACCAGAGCATATGTCCTGGATCGTCATGTAGTTTAACTTTACTATGTACTTATGTCATTACATGTCAAAGAATGTACTATTTAAATTTTCCTATCAGATTTGTACATCCATTTTTAAAGACAATATTAGAGTATGCTGTTTAATGATGATTATAGTAACTTGCATACGTATATTGTGTTTACATGCTAACGTGATGTGTGTTGGTGACACCTCCCCGATGTGAATATTTTTTGAGACATATTTATTTTTCTGTTGAGGTATATCCTCACCAGACACTCTATAATTAGCCTATTGTTTGGCAATTTAATTAATTATCAGCGCATAATTCGTGCGTTTTGAGCCGCTTATCGCATGCTCTTTGATATTTAAAAAAAAAATATGTTCCACATTTTTTTTTTTATCGGGAGGAGGTGGTGATATGTTGCGTGATAAATTCTCGCAACATCATTTTATTACAATATCTATTTTATAACGCAAGGGCAACAACTGCTTGAAATTTATAGTCACTTTTCTCGGTAAGCATTTGTCTTCTCGCGTTGGTATCGAATGCAGTTAAGTTTGAGCTGTGGTCATTTTGCGCTGGACTGCGCATGACTTGTCTTGCTTCTTGGTCGATCGGTTTCCGCCCACCACTAGTGGAGTGAGCGATTTGGAATGGCGAAAGAGATGCCTCGTTGAAGAGGGGATCTCCGCTATTTTTTTTGTTCTGTCAGGAATGTGAGAGTCCTCTTATGGATATTTCGTTTATTCGAGATAATACCTCTAGTGTATTTGCACATGCCGGGAGGCATAATATTTCTGTGTATTTCCGGAAGGCAAGGTAAATTAACATTTTCATTAACTCTATCGATTTTTGGTCGTGAACGATTTCTGGTTCATAGCCTGTCTTCGAAAGTCGTCGTCACGAGATGTTTTCCTAGCTCACATGTCGCTGTATTGTGCTGCATCGGTTGATGCAGGTTCCAAGGACCATTACTTGCTACTTTGTTAAATGAACTAGGTTTGAAAAACCTTTATTATCTAGAGGATATTTTTGAGGACATTATTTATACTTCGGCAGACGTGTCTGTCTTGCTGAAGTCAGACTAAGGAGAGTGAACTGATCTCATATATCTGGTTATCTCCTGGCTGTTATAGAAAGGGATGGAGTTTTTCACCTGACTACATTTACAGCACTATGAAATATAACATGCATCTGACTCATCATTGTAATGCTGTCTACCGTCTATTGCTGTATTGAATGTTGCTGTGATAATGACTGTTTGATGTGTCTACATATTCGCGTAACCATTTTGTCACTGTGGCGTCCACAATAAATAATGAAGAAAAACGTCAACGGCTGTTACAAGAATCATTGACTTTATACGTCGTGAGTTTACTGACGTCCTATGTGGATTGCCCTGTTATTTTTGTATGAACATTGTTTTGACTGAACACATCTGCACACCACACAAAACCAGACATGCGGATACCATCCATCATCATATGGCATCACGCATCATATATGCTAGCCTTTTAGAATGTCTAGTATTTGTGCTAGCCTTTAGGGTGTCTAATATCTGTTGTCTCCGCTAGTCTTTTAGACTGGCTGGTATATGTGCTAGGTTTTTGAACTGTCTGGTACAGTGCTAGCATTTTAGACTGTTGAGTTTCTGTGCTAACCTTTTAGACACTCTTGTGTCTGTACTAACCTTTAAGACAGTCTTGTATCTGTACTAACCTTTTAGACAGTCTTGTGTCTGTACTAACCATTAAGACAGTCTTATGCCTGTACTAATCTTTAAGACAGTCTTGTATCTGTACTAACCTTTAAGACAGTCTTTTATCTGTACTAACCTTTTGGACAGTCTTGTGTCTGTACTAACCTTTAAGACAGTCTTGTATCTCTACTAACCTTTAAGACAGTCTTGTATATGTACGCGTACTAACATTTTATACAGTCTTGTGTCTGTACTAACCTTTAAGACAGTCTTGTATATTGTACTAACATTTTATACAGTATTGTATCTGTGCTAACCTTTTAGGGGTCGTCCACATATGACGGCAAGCAATTTTTGTCATTATTTTGTTAACCCCCCCCCCCTCCCCCTAGTCATATTTCGTCACACAAAGCTACACCATTGCCCCCTCCCCTTTAGGTGACGTCACACATATCTAACCCCTTTTTCTTCCTATTTTCAATTTTGTAATAATGAAAAGAAACAAGGAAATCGAATGTAAGTTAGTTAACTAGTCATCATCATCACGGGACTGAAGACGCAGCAAAAGAGATGAATGCAGTCAGCGACTCATAGCTTGACTGCTTGCGTCAGGGTCAGCGAACCAGAGCTGACCACGATCCTACTCCACCTCCAAGTGGTGGTCCTGGAAACAGGCTGCATCACTGCAGTCTGGCCGAGAGAGTAGGAATCGAAGAGGGAAGGCAAACCCGGTCCCAAAAAATGCCTTGCGGAAGTCGGATGTGTCGGACCGAAAGGCGCAAATATCGCAGCTTTGCTGTAAACGGCGACACAGCGCAACCAACGTCCTTTTCAGGACGAACGAGGAAGAAGAAGAATCAACATCATCATCATCACCTTTCTCCCTAAGAAGCACATGCTTTGTGACAAGTCTTCCAGGCCTGTGCCATCAGCTCAAAGTCTTTCCATATATTATGATTCTCCTCATGTCTGTTTTCATTTCTCTTCTCCGTGTACTCCATGGTCTTCCTCTACCTCTGTTACCTGTGGAGATTCTAGAAAAATGACTGCCTGGTAAAGATCTGAGCAAGTTTGCTCAGTGTGTGTTCTGTCCATTTTCAGCGTCTTCTACTCATATCTTGTTCTTTACCCGCACACGCACACACACACACACACACACACACACACACACACACACACACACACACACACACGCACGTACACGCGCACACTCACACACACAGAGCTGATTCAACTAGCTAAATGTTTGTGTCTTTATCTCATCAGACTGTTTAGCGATGATGATAACATGTTACTGGTTTTTATATATCTAGTTATACACAGTACAGTTTATTTGGCCTGCTTTTTGTTTTTAAAGGTGCGTATTACATTATTCAGAAAATAAATATAAGATTAAAAATAATTTACACCAGTTAAAGGTTGTAACAATTAACCGATATTTCAGCTGAGATCATAATATAAGCCGTCCACAAAGGTAGTTGTTAACTATTGCAGATAAAAGTTAACCATTGCGGATGAAAGTTAACTATTGCGGATAAAGGTTATTGGTTTTTTTTTACATAAAATTTTGCATCATTTTGGCGAGGCGCGTCCGGTTCAACTTAGTCGGTTATATTTGGGCGCATGTCCAAAAAAAAATAAATAAACATTTTTTTAAATGTTTAAAAAAAATTGATAAAGGTTAACTATTGCGGATGAAATTTACCTTATGCGTATAAAAGTTAACTATTACGGATAAAAGTTAACTTATGCGTATAAAAATTAACTTATGCGTATAAACGTTAACTTATGAGTATAAAAGTTAACTATTGTGGATAAAAGTTAACTTATGCGGATAAAAGTTAACTTATGCGTATAAAAGTTAACTTATGAATATAAAAGTTAACTATTGCGGATACAAGTAGGAACACCATTTATGAAAGAAGCGTGTAAGGCGTCACGTTTTTCCAAACCCCCTATCGTCACACAGCGTCAGATACTTTTGACCTCACCGCCTCATTGCGTGACGCCATATGTGGACGTCCACTTTAGACTTGTCTTGTATCTGTGCTAACCGTTTAGACTCCCCTGTATCCGTGCTAACCTTTTGGAATGCGGTTTATGTGCTAAACTTTAGCGCGGTCTAGCACTTGTGCCAACATTTTAGAATGTCTAGCTAGTTCTAGTATAGTGATGGCCTTATAAACACTTCACTCCCCCAGAGGCGTCCCTAAAGTACTTGGCACCCGGGGCGGATGTTACCTATGACACCCCCATTCCCCAAAAAAGAAATAGACTAGTAAGTAAATTATAAACAGTAAATACTATATAAATAGTGTCCGATGGCACCCCCTTCCTGTCTGTCACCCGGGGCGGACCACCCCCCTCGCACCCCCTTTAGTACGCCACTGCACACCCTACGGCAGTATGTGATATGGGATTACATTTACCTTTTAGTATTGACCCCTTTACCATCTTGTAGTAGCTTTCTTTGATCTTACTGTAAGTTTTTTGCAATTGGCCCACTAGGCTAACGTTATTCACCTTAACAAAACAAAAACAAACAAAAAAGACGACTAGAGCAATGGATAATAGAAAGACAAAGTAACACTGTTAGAGAAAATAATAAAAAAATATTTCTAGATCGAAAACATTAAAAGGAAATATCAACAAAAGAAAGTCACGTGACCCCGTTTTAAAAAGCGGAAATGTTGGTGATGAATTACGGTTACTTCTCCTGCCTCGGAGAGAACAAACTACATAGAAGCCAGAAGAATAAACACGGAATGCTCGCACGAAGAGACAACAGGAAAGACACCTTTCATTCCGACAACAATTGCTACCTTGAGGCTATCAGCAGCTTCACAGATCTGGGGTAAAGACCTATTATGGGGGTCCGTCTGAAATTATCTTCTTATCTATCCACGAACCGATTTCTCGTCTAGTTGTAAGGTTATACAAACAGTCGTGTGTCACGGAAACCCATCTAAGAGTTGTCGGCTATAATTGTATCTTTCCGGCAGCGATACTTTCAGAACACGTCATCTACCTCAAGTGTTGCAGTTTCCGAAGGTGACTAATGAAACTCGTAGGCTGTGATAAACGAGCGCAAAGGCCTTTTTGCTCCATCTTTTCCTACATTTTTCATATTGTATTTTCTCCGACATTTGCTCTTTCATCCCATATTTGCGACCCACATTTGCTATTTCATCGTTGTGATTACTCGCGACCGGTATCTAGAGAACCACATTTGTTCTTTCATCGGGGGAAATAAAAGTCCTTTGATTAAGTCCCCATGCCTGACATTATCGTTTGAAGCCCACATTGCATCGTGATAAATCTGGTGAAAACACATCTGGTCATCCTAATCAAACGTCTGGGCATGCTGTAATTTCTGTGACACCACATTGGACGCCCATATTGGCCAGGGGAAAACGTCTCATGCTGTAATGGTGTTATCTTAGGTCGGCCGCTGTTCAGACAAGCGTTGGGTTACCACATTGGACGCCCACCTTGGCCAGGTGAACAATAAACAATCAGAGGTCAAACTACACCCACGTTTGGACTGACAGGGGACAAGAGCGATCCTGTGAATGAGTGACCAGAGGGGCCATTAAGGATTGGTTGGTATGGGCGGAGCTGTACAAGAAACCCATATTGGACTGGCAGAAATATAATCTACTGCGTAGCTTGCAAGAGGAAGGAGTCCAGTTTTTTTACCTTGTGAGGAAGAGATTAATCCCAAAAACGCCTAGCCTAATACACGTGTTTATTCAGAGTGGATATAATTCAGTTCTGTGATGAATTGTGTTCTTAAAGGATTTTGCGAAAAGAAAAGAAGGTTAGTAGATCTTATACTTATTAATACATTTTCTTATTTTTGTTTATTTTAACCTCACAGCTAAAATGTGCGGAAGATAAAGTTTCAAATAATTCTTGGCATAACTGATTAATAAAATCAGAAGATTTTCCTAGAAGATGATAGGATGATAGGAGGTAATTAATAGTTCATACGTCACCTTCATCATCATCACAGTCTCCCATGCGCACACACTCTCATGCACAAGATATTTAACATCATTAGAATTGAACTCAGAGAGAGAGAGAGATGAATAATGAGCAGTAGTTTAAATGCAAGTCAACCAGTGATGTTAAATGTGAAAAACTTACGAAGACTTTTGTGTGTCTTCAGTTCATCAGAAGTCTGAGTCTACACGCAACGTGTCTGACGTCTAACCAGAAATAAGTTATCAAAAACGGACATTTGGCTAGCAGAATTTGCCATAGGACATCTTTCATTCCTCAATTAAAAAGGAATATTGTCTCACCCACAAGTCAGAAGGTGGACGCAGCATTTTTCGTCACCATATACTGCTTGCTCACAAGTTCAATACAGAGTTATCACAAGTTCAATACAGAGTTATCACAAGTTCAATACAGAGTCAGCATAAATTCAAATCACTCGAAAGATCATTATTATCTGAAGTCAAGCAAAAGAGCTCAAAAGAGGAATCGCATATTTATACCAAGTGCAACACCCTCTTAAGCGCATTCTATGAAGCAGACTATATATATATAATATATATAATAATATATATATATATATATATATATATATATATATACATACATATATATATATATATATATATATATATATATATATATATATATATATATGGGAGCCGCGCTGGTGTAATGGCTTCGGCGTTGTACTGGCGAATAGGTGTTCATGGTTCAAACCCGGGCGTCGGCGTTTGAAGAAATGTTTACGGCCGGAAATTTGACTGAATAGCCTGAACGGCTCCTGTGATAAACCCTCTGTGGATGGGAAGGAGCGAAGCTCCTGACCGGGTTGGAAGGAAAGTCCTCAGGTTCCCCAGCCTCGCAATGACATGTCATTGGGCCGAAGGGGCTGAAAGCCCAAGTGCCGCTGGTTAAGGAAAAAAAAAAAAAATATATATATATATATATATATATATATATTATATATAACCTTACTGTGGCGCCGGCTATTGCACGCCACACGCTAGAAAATATATAGGATTTTGGTGCTGATGAGCGCTGCACGATAGTAATTTGTCGATATGTGTATTGCGCACATGACGTGAGCAGTGTTGAGGAAAGATGGACAGAGCGTGTGTTGACCCTGAATGGGCGACTTGTGTGTGTGTTCTACCCAATGGTAGAAATATGGGAAATGTTACAATAGAAGTGTCTTGAAACATATTAATGTTTATTAAATACAACTAAAGGTAGGAATAGGAATGAGGTAATGTTTATATGGACCTACGGATTATAGGAGTCGCTGAATCTACCTAATTATGCATGCTGTGTAATGATGTATTGTCTACGTGAATAATAAATGGAATGTTACTAAAATATCCAGCTGTTATATTGATCGTTGTGTGGAATCTTCGAGTCATAGAAAGTATCGTTAATGAACTATTGTGGCTGTCCTGAATCTTGTGGACCTATGATATATAAACCTAGACACAGTGTGAAAACGAGCACAAACAATCAACTGAAGAACATAAACTTTTAACGCCACAGATATGGGAGGCTCGTTCTGTTGGAGAGGAATTAATTGTTTGGAATATGTACAATGCTGTACTGTGGAAAGTACGCAAGATATTAAGCACACGTATTTGTGGAATTAGCAAAACAGACGATAAACCCACATTAAAGATAAGCGTAAATGGGGAAATCCTGGAACAAGTCAAGAGCTACGTATATCTCGGTCATATAATAACAGAAGATGGCAGATGTGAAACAGAAATCAAGAAGAGAATAGGAATGGCCAAAGCTACATTCAACAACATGAAACATATACTGACATCCAAACAGTTATCTCACAAATTAAAACTGAGAATCATAAAGTGTTATATATATTCTGCATTTCTGTATGGCGCAGAAACATGGACGATGAATAAGCAGTTGGAAGAAAGAATTGAGGCTCTTGAAATGTGGATATATAGAAGAATGGGGCGTATCTCATGGAAAGAGATGAAAACAAATAAGGAGGTCCTAGAAAATCTAGGTATGAAAAGAGAACTAATGAGGGAGGTCAAAGTTCGACAGCTAAAATACTTTGGCCACATAAAAAGGCATAACACCTTGCAGAAGACCATAACAGAAGGGAGAGTTGAAGGCAAACGTGCAAGGGAAAGACAGCGCTATAAGTGGGAAGACAACATCAAGAGATGGACAGGAAAGAGTCTATCAGAGTGCACCATCAAGACAAGAGACAGAAGACGTTGGAGATCCATTACAGCCAACCTTCGTTGTGGAGATGGCAACTGATGATGATGATGATGATGATTTGTGGAATCAATAGAAATTGCAATTTTTCGTACGAGGTCATGCCAAGACCTTGGACTGTTGGGTAAGACATTATTACCAAACAACATATATTCTATTAAAGTCGCTGAATAGACATTTGACTGCCTACGAACAGATATGAAATTTCGACACAATATATTGCGGTCACAAGTTACTATGACGAATATTGTCACCTCGAGGCCATTTCGCGTTGAATCGTTGTAGTGAACCATTACATCAAGATCACCTGAACGGACTTGTAAATCCTAAAGTAAAGTTACCAGTGGACATTTATTATACCAATAATATGAATCGTGAGAATCATGACGGTATCCAGAACCAGTCTTTTGGGTCTTTCAAGTCTGACAAGTCTTTCAACCCTGATGTCCGAGAAATCATTTCGGTTGTCTGCAATGGTCAAGAAGGATGATTTAATCTTTTACGTACGTCATCAAACAGATTTGCTGACCACTTGGATTTCGTAATCAGGAACATGGAACGTCTTGAACATGACACTTATACGCGTTGAGCAACTCAGACTTTACATTCTTTCCTTGACCCGTGTTTATTGCATAGATTCAAGGCTACTTTGCGAGGTTGATGCGTCTTGTCTACAACGAGGATTGGCGGTCGTGGATTTTAATCATATAAGTGAATGTATGTTGGTAGGGTCATGGTCTCCGGTTCTAAAAATGTCAGGCACATCTTGTTTTTTGTATCTTTTATGTTTAATGTTTTCGTGTGGACGACACTCAGTTATATCCTCGGATGAATTTAGTTGTCGTCGTTCTATAGATTTTGATTGTATTGATCTCTTTCAGGGATTCAGCATTTAGTGCTGTCGTATTTCCGCTCTGACTGAGATTAATATTTTCTTATTTGTTTAGCTGTGCTGTTAAGTAACATACTGTCGTGTATTTCTTATTTAGTTTATAGGATTATGTTCGTACCTGTAGGTCTTCTCTGACTTTCTTTTTAATATGTACAGAAGTTCTATGTGATTGTATCTCGTCCTGTACTGTTCATTGACGGTGGAAACAACTGTTTTATTATATGGTAAGATTTTATGACTTTTTACACTGTTGTCTTTTTCCTGATTTGTTTCCAGCGTTGTCAGTTAATCTTTTGTCTAATGTGATAGTATGGCATGCTTTTAAATAGGTAGTAATGGCGTTATTTAGTACTTGATTATATTATATTGTTAATTGCTAATATGTTAATATATACGATTATTACAGATACTCTGTGATAGTAGTGGATAAGTATCATATACTTCAGAGACAAGTATATCACACAAAACGAATAAATACTGTACATACAGTTGGTTTTGAAACAGGTTTGAATTACCTTACGACTAAGTATAGTCATTTGACTACAAGTGGGATATATATTCATTTTGCATCTATATCCCACTACTCTTTGAGTCCATTATGGCTGACTTTGTAAAAGTTAAAGCAGGATTTATACAAAATGGGAAGGACTGTGGTTTCTCGGGTGATGATTTGATATCTTATGTAGATAAAGAAATTGCAGAATACAAAGTAAGAGAAGAAAAAAGAGAAGAAAGAGAGAGAAAAGAAAAAAGAGAAGAAAGAGAGAGAGAAGAAAAAAGAGAAGAAAGAGAGAGAGAAGAAAAAAGAGAAGAAAGAGAGAGAGAGAAGAAAAAAGAGAAAGAGAAGAAAGAAGAGAGGGAACATGAGAGAAGGGAAAGAATTCGTTTAGCAGAAATTGCTGCAGAACAAGCGAAATTTGAAAGCGAAAAAACTTTTGAGTTAGAAAAATTGCGTTTACAATCTTCTTCTTCTAGAGAATCGTCTGGTACAGGATCGTCTAAGATCATTAATTTAAAATTACCAAATTTTTCTTCATTACATGACGATATAGGATTCTTTCTTTTGAGATTTGAATCAAGAGTTACGGCTTTAAATTTACCTAAGGCCTCATGGCCTGAACATTTTGTCGGGCTACTTACTGATGAAAGTTTACAAACTTTTTTTAACATTGCCGATGACAAAAGGAACGACTATGAATCCATAAAATCAGTATTTCTTCGCAAATATTGTTTAGATGAGGAAGGATATCGTTTAAAATTTAAATCGATGGGTCCTGTGGAAGGTAAGGATGTCGAAGACTTTGTGTCTTCAGTAAAGATGTGTCTAAACAGATGGATTGAACTGTCTAATATTACTAAATCTTTCGAAGGTCTTTATGATCTCTTCTTAAGAGACAAAATTTTATCTTCGGTAAATACTGAAATTTTCTCATTCCTTCAAGAAAGGAAGCCCACAAATATAGGAGAAATGGAAAAATTAGCTCAACAATTTTCGGTCGCACACCCAAACTTGCCTTTAGGTAAGACGAAGGTCCTAGAAACTTTGCCAGCTTGTGCGGTCACTCATGATAGATCACGCACTCGCAGCATGGACCGACGGTATAGGGAAGACTATCAAAATTCCTATAGAGGTAGATATAATTTCCCTCATAATCATTCGCCCTCACGGGGTATAGAGAGACGCAACTTTAACCATAATAATAAAAAGTCATGGCAAAGAAATAATCAATACTCCAATAATAATTACACTCACAAACATCATTTTTCGGCACCCTCACGTAATGATTACAATAACAGTAATTACAATAACAAACATCATGTCTCACCACCATCTCGTGATGATTCTTCTCGCACGGACAAAAAGAGTTACTATCGGTCTGACTGTCCAGTGGATCGGAGAGGAACACATTTTTCTAGGAGTCAAAGTAGAGGAAGATCACAAGCTCACGCTTGTCAGCTTGACGTTGGTAATGATAATATTTCCAATAATGAGAATAATACTCATGCCAATGCATGTAGTTTTGATCTGGAAAATAGTGGTAATTGCACAGAATGTGAGACTCTATTTCAACCTGGATCTACTCCACGTCTGAGATGTGGACATGCTCTGCCAGTTTTGTCTTTAAATGATGGGGTTGGCTCACTCGTGATCCATAGAGGTTTTGTTTTTGACACACCTGTTTCTATTTTACGTGACAGCGGTTGCACCACCATTGGCCTAAGGAAGGCACTAATTCCTTCTTCTTGCTTTACGGGAACCTCTATAAAGTGCGTAACTTTCGGTGGAACTGTTGAATCTTATCCGCTGGCAGATGTGGTAATAGATACTCCTTTCTTTTCGGGAAAAGTAAGAGTGTGTGCTCTCGATCGACCTTGTTGTGATTTACTTATCGGTAACATAAAGGGGGTTAAAGAGTGTTCTGAACAGGATATTATTGATTGGGAGAGAAATCATCCCTCCTTTGCTAACGCGATCACAACCAGAGCACAACAAGCTGCAGAGACAATTGAATTAAATTCTTCTATACACACTCAACACATTACAACTTGTCATTACATTGACAAAAATATATTTATAGCAAAACAACAAATGGATCCTTCTTTGGGACATTTATTCCCATTAGCTATTGCTCGAACTATTAAACATTCTAAAAATTCAAGACATTGGTTTCAAATGCAGGATAATATTATGATACGATGTTTTGATAATTACTCTTTCATTCTCAAACAAGTTATAGTACCTACGTCATTTCGCGCACTAGTCTTGTCAAATGCGCATGACGTACCATTTGCTGGACATATGGGAATTTCCCGTACGGCTTATAGATTACTAAAACACTTTTATTGGCCTGGGGTAAATAAAGACATTTCAACTTATTGTAAATCTTGCGCTGAATGTCGAAGTGTTGCACGTAAGGGTGCACATCAATCAGCACCTTTACAGGTCACGGATATTGCTGTACGCCCTTTTTTCAAATTGGCTATTGATATCATAGGACCACTGTCTGTAAGGTCTACCAGAGGTTTTCAATACATATTAACATGTATTGACCTGTGTACGAGATGGCCAGAAGCCATTCCTTTAAAAAATATTACCACAGTGTCGGTAACAGATGCGTTGCTGTCTATATTTTCACGCATCGGGTTTCCGGAAGAAATCCTTTCTGATCATGGATCTCAGTTCGTGTCGGGTATGATGTCAGATGTTTTCAACACACTTCGTATCCGTCACTCTCTTAGTGCTATATTTCACCCTAGCTCTAACGGGGTCGTGGAACGTTGGAATGGGACATTAAAACAATTGTTGGGGAAGGTGACTACATCATTTCCTCAAGAATGGGATCGTTTTATTCCTGCTGTACTGTTTGCGTACAGAGAGGTTCCTAATCATACTGGTTTTTCGCCTTTTCAGTTAGTATTTGGTGCGAACCCAAGAGGTCCAATGTCTCTCTTACATGATTTGTTAATGGAATCTGATGTGAATAATAATAATAAGAAGAAATCCACTTATCAATACGTTACAGATTTACGCCAACATCTTGTGGATGCATGTCAGGTGGCGACTGAAGCATCTGAGATGGCAAAATATAAGACCAGATCTCGCATTAACAGAGATAGACGACTAACGTCTTTCTCAATCAATGACGATGTTTTTGTTCTCCTGCCACTCAAAGTAGATCACTTGTTAGTAACATGGCAAGGTCCGTTTAAAGTGGTTGCAAAGAGAACGGACGTGGACTACGTCATCAATATGCGGGGTAAAGAAAAAACATTCCATGTTAACATGCTCCTACCATACATCACTCGTCCTCCTCAGTTACAATTCATTTGTGATGCTATCATGAACCAACCTACCCATCATGCATCTATCGCGTTGGTGGATGAGGTGCAAACCAATTTCGCTGATGTACCTTCCACGTTTCCGGTAGCACCTATTAAGTCTTCGGAAACATGGAATGATGTTATAATTTGTACTGATTTATCTGCAGATCATGGGGATCAAATTCGTTCTATGTTGGTATCCTTTCAGGACGTTTTGTCTGATCTTCCGGGACGTACTAACATTATCACACACGAAATCAAATTGTCAGATTACACCCCGATTTCATTACGACCATACGCCGTTCCTCTACATGTTAGAGATCAGGTGAAAAGTGAAGTAGATGGTATGTTAAAACTAAGAAACAAGTTCGTAGTTTGCTGGGACTCATAAACTTTTATTACAGGTTTATACCACGATTTTCCATTTTAACTTCTGTTCTATCTGCTCTGACAAAAAAGGGTATGCCTGACAAAATAATATGGAACAAAGAGTGTGACCATGCCTTACAGAACATCAAAACACAATTTTCAAAAAGTCCAATACTAAGACTACCAGACTTACGACGACCTTTTCTCGTGGTTCCAGACGCATCTCTGAAAGGAATCGGGGGATGTTTAATGCAGACCTTTAATGGCGAGTGCCACCCGATATTCTACCTCAGCAGAAAACTTTCAGAGACAGAATCCAGATATCCAATTGTGGAAAGGGAACTTTTGTCATTGGTATGGACATTACATAAACTACAGAAGTTCTTGGTGGGTACACATTTTAAATTATACACTGATCAAAAAGCCCTCACATATTTACAGACTTTTAAATCGACTAATGCACGTCTCACCCGATGGGCGCTACAAATGCAAGGGTATGATTTTGACGTTTTACCAATAGCAGGAAAGGACAATGTCCTAGCTGACACCCTCTCTAGAGTTATGTAATAACTCGAATACGGAAGTGGACAATAATTACTTATTTATTCATATTGGTATTACTGAAATTATTTTTTTTTCCTTTAAAATCTAGATAGATATCATTTAATCTCGCTTCACATTATAATTGCCTGACTGAAAACTAAGTTTTCAGTTGTTCGAGGGGGGGTAATGTGGCGCCGGCTATAGCACGCCACACGCTAGAAAATATATAGGATTTTGGTGCTGATGAGCGCTGCACGATAGTAATTTGTCGATATGTGTATTGCGCACATGACGTGAGCAGTGTGGAAGAAAGATGGACAGAGCGTGTGTTGACCCTGAATGGGTGTGTGTGTTCTACCCAATGGTAGAAATATGGGAAATGTTACAATAGAAGTGTCTTGAAACATATTAATGTTTATTAAATACAACTAAAGGTAGGAATAGGAATGAGGTAATGTTTATATGGACCTACGGATTATAGGAGTCGCTGAATCTACCTAATTATGCATGCTGTGTAATGATGTATTGTCTACGTGAATAATAAATGGAATGTTACTAAAATATCCAGCTGTTATATTGATCGTTGTGTGGAATCTTCGAGTCAAAGAAAGTATCGTTAATGAACTATTGTGGCTGTCCTGAATCTTGTGGACCTATGATATATAAACCTAGACACAGTGTGAAAACGAGCACAAACAATCAACTGAAGAACATAAACTTTTAACGCCACACTTACTTGCTACCACATTTATACCTCAGTCAGAATTATTTTGGAATAGTGTGATGACTACGTTGAATGTCTAGGATTATGAAAATGATGAAGTGTAAGTCACAACAACAACAGACAGATAAACAATTTAATTTATTCCACAACACTTTACAACACTGTGACACTCACACACATATAACACTCTATAAGACTATCTTAAATGAGTCAAGTGTAAAGTTTCAAATATATATGTATTAATTCTTTTCAAATATTAGATATCCTGATTCAACAACAAGGTGAACCAGGAATCACAATCAAATGTAATCACAGGTTATATGCACACAATTATAAATAGAATCTTTGTATTGACATATATTATTATTATTATCATATGTGTGTAAGTTGTGAAGGGGTACTATGAGGTAATACTGGTTTTGTTTTTCAAGCTACGTTGTTGTTTGTCATCATGACTTCAAGTGTTTGATTATCGTGGAAATAGTATTGGGAAAAGTTCACAGTTCCTGTCATTTGAAACAATTTATTGTCCCTCTGTGTTTAATATAATGTCAATTTTAGAGGGGGGCACATAATGTTGAGCTGCTCTGGCCACAGAAGCTTATCTTTCGTGATGGCGGCAGGAAACGGTCTCCTCTGCTCGATTGCTTCACTGCGTTCTTGAGACACCTCACTAGTCGCTATCTGGACCAAGGAGTATGCTGTCAGCCTCTGGATTCAGCAAAACTCAGACCAGGTGCTGTTTCAATAACTTAGGACCACGGTCCCTGAAACAAGAAGGTTGTACATCCTACTTCAGAACTAATTTATAATCTATTTTAACACTGAGCACAACACATAACAAACACTGAGTTCAGAGCGGTAGGCCAACTGCTAGCTTCATCTGAAACAATTTACACCAGTATTCTCCTCCCTAATGGTTACAACACCTCTGCAATTCCAGCATTATTTCCTTCTATTCAATAAGATAGGTGTCACAGTACTGTTTATTTTCTTCTAGGATAGTCGTGCTGTTGCCACCTCCTCACTTCCAAACTTTAGGGTGTCTGCTGTACTGTCAGACTAATGTCAGGAGTTTAGACATAAAACAGTAGAATGTCATGTTTCCTAATAAGCATTTTACAGGTTTTTAAACCTAACTCTCGTATGGGTAGTGTTTTTTATCACTGTTTATGTGAAAAAAAGTTAGTGCTTCATGCCTTTTGCGTTGGGGGTGGCATTAATTGTATATCGCGAGACGCGTGTTAGTGTTGCTGGCGTTCCTGCTTTCAGCCCCCTCTCTCTCTATCCTAATTCCATCTGTCTTTTCATTACGCAGTGTATAAAATGAAATTAATGCTAGTATTAATCTAGGTCATTAATCAGCTTGCGTATATCAAGGTTTTCTTAGAAATGCAGTACACGTTTTATTGTTTTTTGGAAACGCGTGTATGCTGCTATAGGCTTTACTATCAACGTGGAAACGTTACAATTTGCAGACGAAGTAGAAAAAAAGGGGGATTTTTGGTACGCCATTGTGACAGCACTGTGCTTTTACCATTTCTCTTTCCTTATGTGACAGCGCCATCTTGAGATCTGTCGTTCTCGGCGCTGGCCCCATCTGGGCAGTCATGTTGTCTATGTGGTTTAGTGCCTTTTGATCACGTTATCTTCTAGCAGATTTATTACAAGGCCATAATAAGCCTACATATTAGTAGTGTTTTCGCTCTAGTTGTGTATATCTGTGTTTTCATGCATTCTGGAGCATAATCGCGTGTGTAAATCTGTGTGGCGCAGATTAATGCGCGTAAGCGCGCAGTAAATTGAGTGGTTAGGCCAGGGCCTATAAAAGGGGTAGCAAGTGGCGAAACTGGGATTGTTGAGACAGCCACCCAGTGAGAACAGACGAAGAAGACACACAAGAGCCAAGCTGTAAATGCCTTGAGCACACAGTCTATGAACACTGACTGGGTGTTCGTTTGATTGTTCGTTTGATTGTTTGTTGGATTGTTCGTTTGATTGTTTGTTAGATTGTTTGTTTGGTGTTCGGTTCTGTTCGGTAGAATTAAATGTTGATCTGCATAAGGCTTTGGATTGCTTGAATTGTTAAGTCTGCTGCTGAGAGGGTTGCAAGCAACCAATAATTGCAACCCCTGTCAAACGATCCTTTATAAATTTTCTTGGTGCACGGGTCTTGGGTGTGAGGTACCCCTAGCGCCCCGTCACAAGTGGCGTCGTCGGCAGGATTGACAGACAGCACGTAGTGAAGCAACTCTTCAGCAATCAGAGCAGCAACAGCCGAAACAGTAGAACACCCAGTTCAGTGCAAGGCAAGGGACGGGATCATCCAGTTTGTCAAGATTTCTAGTCAACTCTACTAGCAACAAGATGGCGGCACGCAACACACGCGCTGCTAGTAGAACTGATAACGAAGATGTGGCTGAGGTGGATGACCCTGTAGTAGGGCTAAATCGTCAACCAGAACGAGTGCAGTACATCGTGATACCTACTCACAAGAGAGTGCGGTGCTTTGGGGAGCGCACGGGTCCTACGGCTGAGGAATATGTCAGAGAGGTGAGAGCTGCCTGGAGAGTAGGGATGATGAGTAAAGAGGACCAGGCAGATGTTATTCTTGACAGTGTGACCCCAAGTGTCCGTAGGGAGCTGAGGATTCAGGCTGATGACGGTGACCCAGAAGCAATGCTACATTCCATTCTTAGGGTGTATGGGGAGCGTCGGAGCATCCCAGAAATAATGGCCGCGTTCTACTCTACCCGGCAAGGTGCAAGGGAGTCTCTTTGGGAATTCTCCCATCGCATTCACGAGGTGTTTGAAAGTGTTGTAAGGGCACAAAAGCAGAACAACGTCACTCCCTTGGCGCCATCCTTTCTTCGTGACCAGTTTGCTGCTTGTCTGAGAGATGACCTACTAAGAAAGCTTGCAAAGGAAATGATCATCAAGGAGCCTACAGCATCGTTCACGTCGGTGAGGGACTATGCCCTACGGTTTTTGGAGACTGAGCCCACTTCTGGGGCTGGTGTTGCCAGTGTCGAAGCAGCTTCGGGGGCTGGTGTTGCCAGTGTTGAAGTGGCAAGAACAGAGACTGTGTCCGATACGCATGCATTAAACGCAGAAGTAGAGCGGCTGAGAGCACAGGTGGCTCAATTAGAGGCTAAAATTGATGCGATGTCTCAGAAGCAGGGGAGACGTACCAGGACAGTTCGTTGTTTTAAATGCAGAGAACTAGGCCACGTACAGAATCGATGTCCACAAAGCGTTAAACTAGACCCCTCTGCGGCTGGGAGTTAGGTTACAGAAGAGGAGCAGAATGGCTCAAAGATAAAGATGGTTGGTGGTCGACCGGAGTGTGAGGCGCTTATTGCAGGGAAGAAAGTCAAAGGCGGCCAGGGATGTAAGGGTAGCAGGAGACGACCCAGGGCACCAAGGAAGCCTAGGAAAATAAGATGCTTCAACTGCGGAGACCTTTCGAACCACATGGCAGCCAAGTGTCCCCAGGGCCCGCTTCCTAAGCGATGTTTCTATTGTAGGTCCCCGGACCATTCGATATCGGTTTGCCCATCAAAGAGCGCCCTCTCTAAGCGTACCAACACATCTACATTGCCGTCACAGTGCAAGCCAAGAGATGGCCGTGGCAACTGTCACCATAAGGGCGCCGGGAAAAGTGGTCGGCATTTAGAGGAGGAGACTCATCTAAAACTCGTTGAAGGACACGTTTCCAGGCTACGAGGGGCGCACGTAAGAGCAGAGCCACCGTTGCAGAGTTTTGCAGCAGTCCGGAAAGAGAGATGTGACAAGCTGTCGTGTTCTACTCCACTACAGGTCGGAGAATTGGTGAAGAAGAGAATGCACGACGCTGAGAGATCCGAGATTCGTGATATGTGGTCAGAAGACGAGTACGTTGTAGTTCGTGCTCCCACAATGACAGGGGGTCCATATATAACCAACGAATGGACAGAGCGAGTCCGAGCATTAGAGTAACCAGCAATGACCTGAGACGAAGTGAAGGAAAAGGTGATCCTCCAGATTTGGAGAATACGACTGAAGCGCCTGATTTAGTGCAGTTGTCGGGACGACAACAAAATCAGGCGGGGAATATGTGACAGCGCCATCTTGAGATCTGTCGTTCTCGGCGCTGGCCCCATCTGGGCAGTCATGTTGTCTATGTGGTTTAGTGCCTTTTGATCACGTTATCTTCAAGCAGATTTATTACAAGGCCATAATAAGCCTACATATTAGTAGTGTTTTTGCTCTAGTTGTGTATATCTGTGTTTTCATGCATTCTGGAGCATAATCGCGTGTGTAAATCTGTGTGGCGCAGATTAATGCGCGTAAGCGCGCAGTAAATTGAGTGGTTAGGCCAGGGCCTATAAAAGGGGTAGCAAGTGGCGAAACTGGGATTGTTGAGACAGCCGCCCAGTGAGAACAGACGAAGAAGACACACAAGAGCCAAGCTGTAAATGCCTTGAGCACACAGTCTATGAACACTGACTGGGTGTTCGTTTGATTGTTCGTTTGATTGTTTGTTGGATTGTTCGTTTGGTGTTCGGTTGTGTTCGGTAGAATTAAATGTTGATCTGCATAAGGCTTTGGATTGCTTGAATTGTTAAGTCTGCTGCTGAGAGGGTTGCAAGCAACCAATAATTGCAACCCCTGTCAAACGATCCTTTATAAATTTTCTTGGTGCACGGGTCTTGGGTGTGAGGTACCCCTAGCGCCCCGTCACACTTTTATTGAATTAATGCGTTAGGCTTTACATTTACTTTTTAATTTATATATGTGGATTAGAATTTCTCACGACAAATTCTCCCCACTTGAAACAGACGTTATATGTCAGTCTATATTTCTATATACACATAGAGAAATTAATTTATTATTATTTCTGGGGCTTATGGTGATTCTCATCACATGGATGGCGGCTTAAAAAATCCGCTCCCAGATTTGTGTTTCCAGATATATACTCTATGCTAAATTCAAATGCTGCATAAGTAAGGACCATCTGAGTAACCTCGAGTTTTCATGCCTAGCCTGCGCTAGAAACGACAAGGGTTTGTGATCCGTTTGCAACTTAAATGCCTTCCCATACAGATAAATATTGAATTTCTTTATCGCCCATATTGCTGCAAGACATTCTTTTTCGCTAGTTGAGTAATTGGTTTCAGCTTTATTCAACTTTCTGCTAGCATATGCCACTGGGCTTAATTCCCCATCCAGTGCATCTGATTTCTGTAACAGGGTCGCACCGAACCCGATATTACTGGCATCCGTTCTTACAATGAATTCTTGACTTAAGTCCGGTAATTTCAAAATAGGTTTGCTTGTGAGCTTTTCCTTCAATTCCTGGTAAGCCAATTCACATTGTGGTGTCCAGGTAATTCGATCTGGATGTCCTTTACGTGTCAAATCAGTTAACGGTGCACATATGGAATTAAAGTTTTTGATATACTTTTGGTAGAAACCACATAATGAGACAAAGGATCTCACGTCTTTCTTGGTTTGTGGTCTAGGGGCTTTCTTTAGTTTCTCTAAATTCTTGGGGTCAGGGGTCATGTTTCCCTGATGGACTGTGTGTCCCAAGAATTCTAATTCTCTACATCCAACGCAACATTTAGTTAGTCGGGCTGTTAAATTCGCTTCTCTAAGTCGATTAAACAGCATGTTCAGAGAGTCAATGTGTTCCTCAAATGTTTCTGTGGCTATAAGGATATCATCCATGAAATTTGTGATGCATGGATTATTCAGAGGGTCCAATAATTTTCTCATCATTCTAGAGAAGACACTAGGCGCATTCTTCAATCCAAATGGCAATCTGTTAAACTCAGTGTCCCTCTGAGGTACTAAAAGCTAGGTATGGTCTAACCTCAGGCTTTACTGGAATCTGATAGTATCCTTTACTCAGATCCACTTTTGAGAAATATTTAGCTTTATTTAGCCTGGCAAACAACTGATTTGTATCCGGCAATGGATCCACCTGTCCTTCTGTAATAGCATTCAGTCTCCTGTAATCTATACAGAGTCTATGTTCTCCAGAGGGTTTCCTTAAGAGTACCACACTGGAACTATACGAAGATTCACTGTGTGAAATAATTCCTTCCTTCAACAAATAGTCTATCTCTTCCTTCAAAGCTTTCTCCTTAGCAAAAGGAATCGAATAGGGTTTCATACAGACAGGTGTGGGGTCTATCAGCTTCATATCATATTCCAATAAGTTTGTATGCACCGGTCGGTCCGTTAACACCTCTGTATGATTATCTAGAACCTGCTGCACTCTCTCTTTCTGATTTTTCGTTAAATTTCTACTGATTTTCACCTGTGCCGCTGTCTCACAGGGATGTAATGGATATTCAAATGATGAAAGTGGTTCCTTTTTCATTTCCATGGCAATGGACAAGGTCAACAAGTGTGTCTCTTCCTGATTTTCTCTTTCCAAATATTTCTTCAGGAGATTCACATGATAGATTTTTTCTTTCCCCTTCTTGTCTATCTTATAATTGGTTCTAGACACCTTCTCTAGAACTGTATATGGACCCTGCCATCCAATTTGTAACTTATTCTGACTACCGGGTAGAAGAAGCAGTACCTTCTCTCCCACAGCCAAATCTCTGTCTTTAGCTTTCTTGTTATAATAGGCAGCATGTTTCTTCCTGGCTTGTTTCAAATTTTCATTGGCAAGTTTCCAGCCAGTTTTTAAACGAGTGGTCAGCTCATTCACATATTGGTATGAGGATGTAATATTTTCCTCTGCCTTTTCATCAGTCCACGTTCTTAACAGCGTTACATATGGACTTTTAATTTTGTGGACCTATTTGTCCATGCACCGGTATGGTCTCTTCCACTCGAAGCGCTATAGTGATGATTTTTCTTCCCAGAAGTATCATGCACAAAACGACCGCTACCAATTTTTTTCCTGGGGCTTTCTCCCCACTTAAAATTCTTGATGAGAGATTTCCTCTCTACATCCTCTTCCTCCAGTTTGTTTAAGTCCGATTGAGGGATTTTCGGCTTATCCTGGGGTAAGACATCTTTTTGCACTCTCTGCATAGTGGCCATTGTAAAACAGTTAATTGAAGCTTGTCCGTGAAAAGGGGCTTCCCATTCCATTTGGTCCACTTTATCAAATTTATTTTTCTTTCTATTGTCAGGCCTACGGTTGCCCCGTGGCGTGTCCAGGTCCTGATCAATGTTCCCACTTGTGGGTGTTCCCTCATGTGCTATGCTACACCTCTCTACAAAATTCTCAATGTCCCACCTTGCCTTGGGCCAATAATAATTGTGAGCCACCTTTTGGATGATGGTACCAATTTTCTCATGGTCCCCATCTTGTTTCACATGTAGGCTCCTTATTAATTCTGCCCTATATGCCTTTGGAAGAACCAACTGTCCGTGACCCTTGGATCCAGTTCCGGCCTTCCTATAAATCAACTTGTTTTTCATGTAAAAATCTCCCTTGCCTGGAGTTGTATGACAAGTTGACAATTTCCGAAAACAAGGCTTTAGGGTCTTATCCCCAGCCTCTGCCTTCCTCATTTCATCTGGAGTGGTATCTATCAGGATATCCTCCTTCATTCTTGAGGTTGACCTGACCTGAAGGGTGGCCATTACTATAGGATTCCTTCTGCAATGGTCAGTGTCATGATTGTTCATCTTACAATTTTTACACCATCTCTTTCCTTGGTTGAAAGATTTTCTTTCATCATATTTCCTTTCATCGAATTGTGGGGTTTTATTTTTATTGTCATACCGTGGCCTATCAAACTGATGCTTACCTTTGTTCTGATCTCTAGGATCAAATTTATTAAAGTTCTGTGGTGCCCTAAAATTATCTACCTGTTTCTTTTTATTACCTGATACCTCTGCTTGAGCTGCTTGATACCTTTCAGCAACATTTAGTAACTCACCCAGCCTCTCTGCACTTTGTTCCATGAGAAACTTTCTCATGTCTGGAGCCATGGACTCTCTTAATTGTTCTATAAGGATCATTTCCTTAAGATCTTGGGTTTTCCCCAGAGAAGTCCATTTCTCCAAGTATGTCTCTAACCGTGCAGAGAGCTGGTGATAGGTTTCACCTGACAGTAGTTTAGCATTCCTAAGTTTTTTTTCTATAAAATTCAGCATTCTTTTCATATCTTAACAAAAGAGCCTGCTTTAGCATGTCATAATTTTCTTGATCACCTCTGCTCATTTTGGCAAAAACTTCATAAGCTGCACCATGAAGCCCTTGAGATAACTTTAAGCTCCACCTTTCTCTCTCTAACCCATACGTGGTAGCTAATAGTTCATATCTATTTAGATAGCTCTCGATATCATCGTCTTTCTCAACAAAATGATCTAAATGAAAATTCATAGCTGAGGTTGAGGCTCCCTGACCAGCAGTAGCATCAGAGGTAAAGGGACTGGCACCATTTTCAGGAGCATGGCCTTGAAACTCAACCTCCCTTAGTCGTAACTCATGTTCCCTTTGTAATCTCTTCTCCTCCTTTTCTGCAGCTAATCTCTTTTCTTCTCTTTCTGCTTCCCTTTCTGCAGCTAACCTCTTTTCTTCTCTTTCTGCTTCCCTTTCTGCAGCTAATCCCTTTTCTTCTCTTTCTGCCTTTTGTTCTTCTAATTGGAGCCTTTTAATCTCCCTATCTGCCTCCAATGCTTTTGCCTCTTTGTCAGCCTCAATCTGCAGCCTCTTAGCCTCAGCCTCTAATCGTAACTTCTTAATTTCCTTTTCAGCCTCTAACTTTCTTTCAGCCTCTTTTTCTCCTTAAGGCCCAGCGGCCCATATATGACCCAGCATACATAACTCTATAATAGTGTTATAATAAAACAAGTATTAATTCCCACTTGGTCAAATTTGGGTTATTTCATAAGCAAATGAACGGCCTTCAAATTTTTATAGAAAGTTACATTCTAAAATGCGTATTCAGTCTTAGAAACATGAGTTAAGTATAAAATTTAGCTTTCAATTATAGATTCTCTTGGGCCTTAAGGGGCTAATCTTCTTTCTTCACGTTCAATATATTTGTCACATTCCGTAGTGACATAAGCAATCATAACTTGCCCGTCCATTCCTAACTCTTTTGCAGTCTGCACAGCAGCAGATCGAAATTTTGCCAAGTCGGCCATTGTCTAACAGGCAAATGTAAACAATTCAATGTATCAATAATTATCTAAGGACAACCACAGGCACTGAAAGCTCAACCTTATTTATTTTCACCCAAGGATACCTTTTAATTCTTATTATTCCCAATATATATAATAGGAGAAAGTTCAATATCCCGGGAGCGAGACCCCAATATATGTGGTAAAGTGGGATGATATAAATATTTATACGGGACTTAGTGTACTGACTGAGATCAGCTGTGAAGGTATCTGTATCTAATAGGTGTAGTGTTTTACAGATAACCTTACTTGCTACCACATTTATACCTCAGTCAGAATTATTCTGGAATATTGTGATGACTACGTTGAATGTCTAGGGTTATGAAAATGATGAAGTGTAAGTCACAACAACAACAGACAGATAAACAATTTAATTTATTCCACAACACTTTACAACACTGTGACACTAACTCATATATAACACTCTATAAGACTATCTTAAATGAGTCAATTGTAAAGTTTCAAATATATATGTATTAATTCCTTTCAAATATTAGATATCCTGATTCAACAACAAGGTGAACCAGGAATCACAATCAAATGTAATCACAGGTTATATGCACACAATTATAAATAGAATCTTTGTATTGACATATATTATTATTATTATCATATGTGTGTAAGTTGTGAAGGGGTACTATGAGGTAATACTGGTTTTGTTTTTCAAGCTACGTTGTTGTTTGTCATCATGACTTCAAGTGTTTGATTATCGTGGAAATAGTATTGGGAAAAGTTCACAGTTCCTGTCATTTGAAACAATTTATTGTCCCTCTGTGTTTAATATAATGTCAATTTTAGAGGGGGGCACATAATGTTGAGCTGCTCTGGCCACAGAAGCTTATCTTTCGTGATGGCGGCAGGACACGGTCTCCTCTGCTCGATTGCTTCTCTGCGTTCTTGAGACACCTCACTAGTCGCTATCTGGACCAAGGAGTATGCTGTCAGCCTCTGGATTCAGCAAAACTCAGACCAGGTGCTGCTTCAATAACTTAGGACCACGGTCCCTGAAACAAGAAGGTTGTACCTCCTACTTCAGAACTAATTTATAATCTATTTCCACACTGAGCACAACACATAACAAACACTGAGTTCAGAGCGGTAGGCCAACTGCTAGCTTCATCTGAAACAATTTACACCAGTATTCTCCTCCCTAATGGTTACAACGCCTCTGCAATTCCAGCATTATTTCCTTCTATTCAATAAGATAGGTGTCACAGTACTGTTTGGCAATTCCATGCAGTTTTTACTTTTCTCCGACACGTTCGGTTCAGGTTGGAGCAATATCTAGGCTTTGCCTAATGTTTGCTACTGAACCACACACATATATACAGACACAAATTATCAATTCACATTCAATTTTCATCAAAAAGATATCAAATATGTCAAGCTTACCACAATTCATGGAAATAATAAACAAATACGTTGACTGGCGATGAATATGGCACAATTTCGATCTGCCTATGTCCCAGGCTTTTATTTAGAAAAATATGAGCTGGATCTCAACGCACTGTTTCTTTAGTAAGTTTATTTGAAAATGTGGCATTGAACTGACGCTCCTAATTGACTATATCAGCGGGTCTAGCCAATAGGGCCATGTTTACACAAGCTTTTGAAAAAATGTACCCTTCCTACGTTTCCCCTAACAACCAAATTTAGTATTTGTAGTCCGACTAATCGTGTTTCGCCTTACATTTACTTCTATCCAATCAAATAGGATTTAACTTGTTGGCCTATTTCCCGTAAAATGGTGGTTTCAAAACATGCCACTGTGCGATTCTGATTTGGTGTTGTCTGACACCCTCACTATTTTCTTTTGGCTATAATTTGTTAATTCCTAGACTGTTTGCGTAACACTTAACATATTCTTTGTCAGCAAGACCTAAGGCACCCAAATATATAAGTTTTAAGGGAGCTAAGTGGCTGCGTTCAAAATATGTATTTTCTTCTAGGATAGTCGTGCTGTTCACTTCCAAACCTCCTCACTAATCCAAGGTTTGAAAAAAAAATCTTTACGAGGACAAAAGACAAAGAAAATAGTCTACGTTACGGCTACAAGGCCTGTCTGCTGTAAAATCGCTGTCTGTTGATGACCGCGTGGCTGAACAGAAAGCGACTTCCGCCGCCGGATGTACGCAATGCATACTAAGAAACTAAAAAACGAAACCGGACAATAAACTACCCAACGTGATAAAAGTGGGGACTGGAAATAGAAGAGGACAGAATGAGTGGGAGATAAATAAATATGAAATAAAAAAATGTATATGGCATACAAATAGAAGAATAGGATAAGAGTGGAAAGAGTAAAATAGAGCAAGAGAGGAGAGGGTGACCGCAGACAAAGGTGTGAAAAGTGTTGAGACCGGCTGGTTTTAGACACCCCATGCGGTGGGATAAGACGGTCTCAAGCTGTTTGGGGGGGTGGTGGTCAGGACCATTGAAGTGTATAGCAACTGGTGTGGACTTTTGCTGAGCGATGTCATTTAAGTTCTCACCTCTGCTCTCCAACGTGTGCTCCCCATCTCTCGTCTGGAGGCCCTCAAACCTCACCATAAATCCACTTCGGATAGAGTCAAATTAATCTTGACCCATCACCCTCACAGTACTACTGTCAAACAGATCCTTTTCCGCCACCTCCCTATCCTCCAAGCAGAGCCTCTGACCCAAAAAGTATTCAGTGAAGCACCTTTGGTGGCATATAGACGTGACAAGAACTTGAAGGATCTTCTTGTTCACAGCCGTCTCCCAAAGGAGAATGCCACTCACTTTGGCACACTACCCTGTGGTCGGACACGATGCAACACGTGCAAGTATGTCATCTCAACCCAGAAGGTGTCCTTTCCTAAGGCTACGTACACCATCACTAGTAGCTTCACGTGTGAATCGCGCAATGTCATTTATACGATCATATGTAAACGTTGCTGCAAAACCTATATTGGCCAAACAGGCAAACGACTTGGGGACAGATTCAGCCAGCACTTAAATGACATCGCTCAGCAAAAGTCCACACCAGTTGCTATACACTTCAATGGTCCTGACCACCATGGTCCCATCGACATCCAGGTCACAGCGATCCGATCCTGCTCCTCTGACACTGCCAGCCGAGAACAGCTTGAGAACCGTCTTATCCACCGCATGGGGTGTCTAAAACCAGCCGGTCTCAACACTTTTCACACCTTTGTCTGAGGTCCCTCTCCTCTCTTGCTCTATTTTACTCTTTCCACTCTTATCCTATTCTTCTATTTGTATGCCATATACATTTTTTTATTTCATATTTATTTATCTCCCACTCATTCTGTCCTCTTCTATTTCCAGTCCCCACTTTTATCACGTTGGGTAGTTTATTGTCCGGTTTCGTTTTTTAGTTTCTTAGTATGCATTGTGTACATCCGGCGGCGGAAGTCGCTTTCTGTTCAGCCACGCGGTCATCAACAGACAGCGATTTTGATAGAATTTCGGTTCTTGCCTTCAGGGAAGTACCCAGTTTTTATTTTATTTAGTTTTTATGTGTCCTATCTAGCCTTCACATAACGTAAACAATCACCTTTTTTCGATTTTTTTTCAAACCCATCCATTGTAGAATTACCGTCCCCTCATGTTTCCAGTAATATGTTTCCTAATAAGCATTTTACAGGTTTTTAAACCTAACTCTCGTATGGGTAATGTTTTTTATCACTGTTTATTTGAAAAAAAGTTAGTGCTTCATGCCTTTCGCGTTGGTGGTGGCATTAATTGTATATCGCGAGACGCGTGTTATTGTTGCTGGCGTTCCAGCTTTCAGCCCCCTCTCTCTCTATCCTAATTCCATCTGTCTTTTCATTACGCAGTGTATAAAATGAAATTAATGCTAGTATTAATCTAGGTCATTAATCAGCTTGCGTATCTCAAGGTTTTCTTAGAAATGCAGTACACGTTTTACTGTTTTTTGGAAACGCGTGTATGCTGCTATAGGCTTTACTATCAACGTGGAAACGTTACAATTTGCAGACGAAGTAGAAAAAAAGGGGGATTTTTGGTACGCCATTATGACAGCACTGTGCTTTTACCATTTCTCTTTCCTTTTATTGAATTAATGCGTTAGGCTTTACATTTACTTTTTAATTTATATATGTGGATTAGAATTTCTCACGACACACGACTACATATGCAAGGTTATGAGTCTACATATCACTACCGATTCGTGAAGATATCCAGTCTGGCCAGTACCCTCGGGAGATTAGACAACAGACCTTTTGTTCATATGACAGCTATTAACTGTTAATCAACACAACAGAGATATACTCAAACAGTGAAGGAGTATACATAGATATCTCGTCAGCGTTCTCCGTACGACAACAGTATTCATCAGAACGTCCTCAGCTTAGAGATACCCCACTCGACATAACGTATAACAACTTGGGACATTTTATGCATACATGTGAATCCTCATATCTAGGAAAAGCATTTAGAGACACATGGACTATGTAGAGTACTCACCATTTTGGTAACACGTATCATATCACATCATCATTTCACTTTACACCAGTTCATTCTTAATTAACTATTACTTAATTAACTGCAATTTTATTATCTCATCTGTGTGTTTTTTGTGAATCGTCTTTCACCATCATCACGTTCTAACCATTACTAACCCTATATGTGTGGATATTTCATTAATAAACCCAACGATCGTTTGATCATTATCTAGTTTGTTAATGTATCACTCGTGCTGTCGGTGTTACATTTTCACCTATAGGAACTTTTCTCTACTCAGATGAGGTTGGGGGGCTTTTTCTTTACGGGATCTAAGGGCAGAAGCTAAGGTCGTGGGGAAACAGAACTCTTTCCATAATTAATTAGAAAACACTGTCTAGTGGAAAGCATTCGCATTCCTGTCTTCTTGTCCCTATCTCGAATAGGTCTTTTTTCTTTCTTAACGAGCCAATTTCTAGAGACCTTATATCTAATATCTCATAGACTATTCCTGGCAAAACTACTGTTGTAGTTGCCCCAGTACTCACCACACGACATAGGCCTATAGCTTAGAAACATGAACTAACGGTTTATTATAGCTGCTTCTCCTTAACGCAAAATCCTCAGAAAGTAACGTTTTTGCTTTTTTTGTTTGTTTTTAAGTGGTCGGAGTGGCTAAGAGGTATTGTGTCAGCCTCGAATTCTAGAGGTACCGGGTTCGATTCCCAGTAGAGGGAATATAATTTACGGAAATTTTTTTTCAGAACCAGTGGTCCTAATGATGTCATACTCCCCCCGGTCTCCTGGGTAGTGAGATCGGATGTCTAGCCTTCTCGGACAAAGGCGAAAAATTAGGAGGTCCCGTGTGCAAGTTGCGCACGATAAAAATCCCATGGCAGTTGGAAAAACGTAAAAAGTAGGTCATAAGGCCTCTGCCCTGACAAAATTTAAAAATTAGAAACCTACCCACCACAAAAATCTTTATAGAGGGTGTGAATCCTATATACACACATTAGAATTCTCACCGGTGCTACGGAGTTCTGATATCAAAATAAAAATACAAAAAGCAAGAGGCGCTTTCATTGAATTGGGAAACATATGGAGAACAAGAGAAATCAAGTCCAACACAAAAATAAGAATCTTCAACTCAAATGTCAAGTCAGTCCTATTGTATGGCTCTGAGACATGGAGAGCAACAAAAAACAACAACTAAAATGCTCGACTTTTATAAACAGGTGCTTGCGTAGAATAGACGGACTGAAATGGTAAGATAAAGTCACAAATGTGGAATTGATGACAAGAACCAGACAAGTGCCAGTGGAACAAGAGCTGAGAAGAAGACGCTGGCGATGGATAGGACACACATTGAGGAGACCTGTTGATAGTATTACAAGGCAGTCCTTGTTCTTGAATCCACAGGGAAAGAGAGACATAGGTAGACCAACAAAACATATGGAGAAGAGAACTAGATACAGAAGTGAAAATGATGAGGAAAACATGATAGAACTTGAGCGGATGGATCGGGACTGGAAGACTTGGCATGTGTTTGTTGAAGGCTTATGCTCCTCGGGGAGCTAAAAGGTATTGATTGATTGATTGCTACGGAGTTCGTGCACTATGCTGCGGTCCACCCTGTGTGATCTAAGGGAAGAGATCGGAGCACTGATGGAGTTACCCGTGTGCAATGAAGATAGTCATTAAAGCCAAAACCTTTTCTTTATTAATATGCAAGATAAAAATGGGAGCATTATATTCAGACGCGTGATGAGATCAGATGAGTTTCCTGGGAATGGAGTAGGCAAAATGTCGGTTTTATTTACACGGATATGACGCACGCGTAAAAAATCAAATTAAAATAATTGCAGGTGTAAATTATTCGGTTGTGCCGTTGCATATGGTATGCCTTTCACGGGCTACATACTTGTGCATTGCTTAAGGTAGTCTCGCCCAAGCTTACAATAATCCCGTACACCTTAATTAGAGTTTAGCCTTGCCGGCCTACCCGTTTAGGTAGATGAAAGTGTTGGGTAGTTATAATAATGCTGTCGTCTATTTACACTAGCGCAACTATAATATCTGTTATTGATTTTATATATATATAGTGAGAGAGACAGAATGAAAGCTATACAGTATGCTGTACATATAAATAATAATTACGGCTGTGATATTTAACGATTACTTAATCGATTAAGTTTTGATCGATTAATTGATACAACTAATTTTAATCGATTATTCCATTCATAACAATTTTTATACTTTTTGCTTAACTCCGAGAACATTTGCTGTGTTAGAGATTTGTGATATGGAATTTGACAAGTATGGTCAATGTCACAGCGTGATTAACACAGCTGTGGACTGGCGGGGCTCCGCTGGGAGCAGGTACGTAATGTCAGTCGTGTATGAGAGGTAGCAGAGTGGTCTGAACCACTGAACGGAACTGCGAGGTCAGCAGGTCAGGGGTGAATGCAAGGAAAGGTCTGATTAGGGCAGTGAAGAGACGGGGGACAGGAGAGCGACGAGGTTTCTGGTGGTGATGGTGGACTTGAATTGTCGAGTGTGAGAAGATATTTATTTGTGTGAATATAATGTAGTTTGTGATCTGGGATATTCATGAATGTGATACACTTCGCTGACTACTTCTTCTTCTTCTTCTTCCGTCCTTAGCCGCTGACCGACAAAGCAGTCCGTGGCCAATACGCCTAGTGGCGCCTTAGGGCAACAAGAAATTAACTGTTATTCCGTTACGCCTAGTGGCGTTTATTGGTACAACAAAAAATTAATTGTTGTTTCCATAATCTGAGTAACTGGCAAGCTGGTGATCAGGTATATATATATTGTTGTAATTTTGTGGTGACAGTTATTTGAATACATTGGACAGAGTTGGGAATATTGCTAGTGTTGATTATTACTTGAATGTGTTCCACTCTATCTCTCTCTCTCCTGTTTAGTATTTCGAGGACAAAGACATATGTGTATTTAATGTAAAATACCCTGTGTCAGTCAACAAAAATAAATTGTTTGGTTGTAACTTTTCTGTATTTCCATTATATTTTCAGGATGATGTTGCCTTATAACAAGTTAAATAAATGAAGTTCTTAGTGATTAAAAAAAACCCAGTTATTTATGATTTTTTTAATAAGTTCCCGAATGGTTCGAAATTGATCGATTAACCTTCGATTAAATAAATTTGATTAATAGATTAAGATTTTTAAAATTAATCCCACCCCTAATAATAATGAAAGAAGTAATTAAAATAACGTAAGTAATAATAAAAATCCGAAGGACAGTAGATGATGTAAATGGTGAATTCATAGCCGTCTTAAATCAAAATACGCATATTAACTAGAGAGGAAAGCGCTATTTTAATATTTTCTATTGCGTTTTTGACAACTACAACCTGCCATTGTACCCAGACATGTCTTTGACTGGAACCCACAGAGTAAAACAAAAAGTTTTTAATGCCTTTCGGTCCGACACATCCGACTTCCGCAAGGCATTTTTCGGGACCGGGTTTGCCTTCCCACTTCGATCCCTACTCTCTCGGCCAGAGTTTGAAGTCCGAAGAGAACTGACAGGAGATCAGTGGACAAAAAAGTTAAAACAGCATAGCTTTCATGGGTTAATACACAGAAGACGTAATAAAGTAGAAATCGGTGGCGAGCAACATTCGAAACTCTATATCTACATGGGGAGTGTTTGATTGACAGTGTTTAGAGCGATGGTCTATGTGACTTTATCACTTCACTACACGCCAAGAAAACTAGTAACAGCGGCAATTTGTAAGGAACCAACTCCACTTAGAGTAGTGCGGAGTAAATGATAAATGGGACAACGTAAAATCAAAACGCCCACAAACAAACACACATCCAAATACTTAGGCCCACTGACAGCTTCGTATGCAAATTATACCACTGTAATAAGAATGACCCGCCTTAGGTATGTCCCATAGAAGATACTGCTGTAGGAAAACGAAGTGTTAGAGACTTCACTATACTAGGTCCAACATCGAGAGGTGAGGTGCCCAGTTTCCTTCCTCGCTGTCTTTTCCATCCCTAACTCATGAGTAACGTCAGGTACCCATTTACATGCTGGGTAGACTGGAGCGTGTCGATACCGTGAATTGAACCCGGCAACTTTGCCGCTAGAGACCAGCTCTCTAACCACTTTGTCAATCAGACGCTCCATTATACAAAACAAAGAAGAAGTGATGTGATAATTTTCAGACTAAGAACCGGCTACCTAAGACGCGTCAATAGTGAGGAATGCAGTTAGCGACCCATAGCTAGACTGCTTGCGTCAGGGTCAGAGACCCAGAGCTGACCTAGACCCTACTCCACCTCCAAGTGGTGGTCCTGGAAACAGGCTGCATCACTGCAGTCTGGCTGAGAGAGTAGGGATCGAAGAGGGAAGGCTAACCCGGTCCCAAAAAAATGCCGTGCTGAAGTCGGATGTGTCGGCCGAAAGGCGCAAATATCGCAGCTTCGCTGTAAACGGACACAACGCAACCAACGTCCTTTTCAGGACGAACGAAGAAGAAAAACCGGCTATTGCAGGCTCAGATACCATCCGTTCAACGAGCTGACAACCAGACAGACAGACAAATAAGTGTCCTTCTTCTTCTTCCTCTTCTTCCTCGTTCGCCCTGAAAAGGACGGTGGTTGCAATAATAAGTGTCCAAGTGGGAAGGACAAACAAACATGTCCGCCCTGATTGTCGGCTCCATGAAAGGAGCAGGGAAGCAGCGTCGCCTTATCCAAACCAGATGAGAGAGAAGCTGTATGATGACGAGAGATGCCTGAGACGATCTGCAAGACTCACAAGAGAGATAGATATGGTTATTTGAGAGCATACGACGAAAAAAAGAAGATAAGAATAGATTATGCCTAGGAAACAGCATACTACGTTATGAAAAATATCCTTTACAATAAATTCTTGGCACTGAACACAAGAAAAACAGAGTACGTATTACATCAATTTTATAGAACGCTATTGAGTCCTGCACTTCAAACAAACAAGCGAGAAAATAATTTGAGGCTGCACTCATGTTGTTGTTGCTGCTTCTTCTATTTTGTTGTTGTTGTTGTTGTTGTTAACAGAAGATTGCTAATAATACCAGGCTAACGTAATTAATGGAGAATGCTTGAGAAGAGATGATGAACAAAGAAATATATTCACAAAGATAATAATGCGAAAATCAGCCTTCAGTGAAGATGTGTTGAGAAAAGGAATACTTGAAATAATAATGACAACTAGGGAGAAAAAAAGGAAAGAAAACATTAGATAATGAATACCTTTACAGTCTGGCATGGAAGAGACCAAGAATAAAACTGATGGAGAACTCGATGATCAAGTTCTGTTGGGAGCGGGTACAGCATTGAGCAGAGTTAAAGCGCGAAAGATAAGAATTGTATGCTTCGTCTCTGCATTCATTGGCTGATTTGTTTCATAATTTTTGGTGTGTTGTCAGTCAGCTGTGTTGCGTTCGGTATATTTTTTGTTTTAAGTTGTTGACGTGTGTTGATCTTCCCATACAGTTTAATGGCAGAAAAGTTCCAGATTTTGACTGGTTTCTCTTCAAACGAGACTTTAAAAGTTTGTGGAATGAAATAAATGTTAAAAAAGTATATATTTATTTAAATATAAAACCAGGGTCTAAAGTTTCGTGTGTTCTTGATTGTATAATTTTTATATTATGTTTGTACACAAGCATGTCTAGATGGATAAACTCGAGAACACATAAAAAATGGAAGAAAAAAAAATTAGAAAAACTAATAAAATATTTATTTTTAAAGTTCTATTGCCAACCTGCACGAAAGCAAACATTTCTTTGAATTTCAGCCAACGATTTTAATTAAGATACAGTGTTCAGGTTACTTGCAATTCATCAAAAAAATGAGTGTGTGTGGAATCAAATCTTCGAGACGCTTTAGAGCTGTTAAAAATATACGACTTTCTTGTCATATCTTTAGCATTTAGTGTATATTTAGTTTTACATATTACACAATTTCCTCTTCGTATTCATTTTCAGCTCTTTGTGCAGTTGTGGTTCTTTCCCTGAATTCCTTTTATTTTCTGCTTTTTTTTTTTTTTTTTTAAATGAAATCGACATTTCTAAATTTCACATTCCCGGTTCTTTCTGATCAATTTATCTGCTTTCTTTTTTGATCTTTCGCAAAAATTTGTTGTTTAAATTGTTCTATGTGTGACAGAATTGTCAGTTTTGTTTCCGCCGCGTTCATGTTTCTCGCCGACATTATTGATCTACCTTTCATTTTGCGTACTAAGTCATAGGCGCCATATATTGTTTACAATCGCTTCCTTCAATTCTTGTCATGTCTGGGATTCAACGACTGTCGTGAAACGAGTGTGTGTAACCCCACTACTTTGTTAAATCATTATGTCGGGATACAAATTTGCCCCAGCCAATCAACGCACAGTTGCTGAGCCGGAATAAATTACAAGAAGTTACGCCAGGGAAAAAAACTTAAGCCCTGTTTTTTTCGGATGTGGGTCGCGGCCATCTTGTTCACGCAAGATGGCGGAAAAAACAGAATAAAATTATTCTGTACGACGCTTGGGACTAAACTGCAGGAAACCAATCAGCTTGCCCCGCCAGGAACCAACCAAAAGCTTTGCTTAAGCATTCATCTACCTATATAATCGGGCGAGATTTTATGCAAAAGCACGCAACCCGACACGAAGCCAGAGAGTCGACCGACTGAATAAGAGGAGCTGTCAACTTTGATTTATAGCTTACCTGGAGTGCATTGACCTGCAGCCTGCTTCACTAAGTCGAGTCAAAACCTGGCCGGTTTAAAAAATCTTAGAGGGTAAATATAATTTACTATAAACTGGTAGGAAAATAGGTACAGCCGGTCTATAATGTTGGTATTTGTTGTGTGTCATTTATAATACCTACACCTGTATATATATATATATATATATATATATATATATATATATATATATATATATATATATATATATATATATATATATATATATATATATATATATATATATATACATATATATATACATACTCATATATACATACATACATATACATACATATATATATATATATATTTATATATATATATATATATATATATATATATATATTTAACATAAATTGTTTCAATATGAACGTATCAGGTTACTGATTGTATCTTGGGGGAATTAGGTATAATGATTGTATTTCCTGATATGATTGAATAGACGAAGACTAATAGGACTCATACTTCAATCTATTGTCTCCTATAACTTCAGTCTATTGTCTCAGATAACTCCAAACTGAAATATAACCAAAACAGTCCTTGTTAGGACTCAACCTATTGTCTCATATAACTTCAGAGTTATCTCAGATACAACCAACTGAAATATAACAAAACAGTCCTTGTTAGGACTCAATCTATTGTCTCATCTAACTCCAATCTATTGTCCCATATAACTCCCACCTGAAATATAACCAAACAGTCCTCGTCTCATATACTCCTATCATAAGAACATAACAATATTGTTAGGATATATGTTACCAACTAGTATAGCACTTGTCAAGAGAGGGCCTGGTATATTATAGGGGGAAGGAAATGGTTGTATCACACCTAGGTGTACATATTATTGGATGTATTCACGTATTGAATTTATATTATTGGATGTATTCATGTTTTGAATTTATATTATTGGATGTATTCATGTATTGAATTCATAATTTGTGTATCAGTAAATTTGTCAGAAAGAATGTTTTGCAAGTAGACACCTGTCTTGTCTCGCTATTGCTAAATCATACTGAGCCATGTTGTCATTCATCCTACATGCAGACACCTGAGACACGCTCATTTCACCCACACTAGCTGGGCTTGAGGACAGAAATTAGCCCCTATTTTTACTTGTTACAGGTTTTATTCGTGTCATCAAAACTGAGATCGTGGGTCGTCAATTCAGCTGCCTGGAACTCCGCAGGAGCATAGAGGTTGCACAGAATCTACATCTTTGGTCCCCCTCAGTCTTGGGTGGGCTAAAGGAACGATCCTCAGCCGTTGTTGTGTGAACCAAACAAAGAAGAACAGACCTTAGAGAGATGAGTACACATTAGTACCATTTCTGTCAGCATTGTGAGCAAAAGTTAGTGTCAGTGACGAGAAAGTGATTTAGCGTAGAAAGAGACAAGATTAACAGCATAGCTAATAAATTATATATATACTTAATTAACAGCACAGCTGATACATGTACTATAATTGAATAACAGCACAGCTGATATAATTTTTGTTCCTATAATTGGAAAACTTGTTGTAATATATTTACATATCTATATAAATATAAATATTTGTAAATCATATGTAAACTTACAAATCCATTACATTCCATTTTTCAACATTCACCCTTCAGCACAAGAGTAGGTAGTGTATATACTAAATAAATAATAAGGAAATTGTATATGAAGACTTGTCAATTTTATCATTGTTAAGTAAAATCTGTTTACTTGTCTTAATATCACAGTTAGTTACACAGCGGAGGTGGCAAGTTATGTCGGTCTCCTCTCTACTAATGTTTCGAGATCAGATCATTCACAGCCGTAACTAATTCGTGATACCAGTAGTTCTCTCAGACACTGGGACTTCACCATTTTCTGCAGAAATTCTATTTCTGTAATTGTCAGTACTATACTGATCCAAGAGCCAAATAAAACCTCACGCCACAACGACCATCCTTACTGATTATTGTAATCACTCACTTGCATTTGAACCCATATTGGCTCCTGGATCGGTAGAGTGAAATTTTGTTTACAAATGCTTAACACATTACCGACCAGACAGTGAATGGGAGCACCTGAATTAATACGTAAACAAAGCTAGGATAACCATGGTTAGTTGTCTTATCACTGACAATATTTTCTGTCTGGCTGGTTTGCTGCTTGATAATTGTTTGCTTGCACATGACATGTGTCGAGAAATATCAATCTGGTTATAGATTATAGACACGCACTTACGATAAATCATGGAATTAGGAGCAGGTAAATTATATAATTATTTCCGGGCAGATTTGTCGTAGGCAATAATGATGATAAGTTGTCCATCTTGAAAGATATTATCAGTGATAGATCTATGAAGTCGTGAGTGTAAACATGATAGATATCTACGGAAGAAAGAATGACTTATATGAGAGTGACTTGTGAACAAAATCACATTTTATGTGTCACGTAGGAATTTTCCAAGGGAGGGTATTCTGCTATAACTTTATGATTAATGCCCCGAATTGAAAAAAAATTCTTTTTGCGATTTTAACAGCAGCTACAAATACGTTTGTGTCTTTATCTCATCAGACTGTTGTGGCGATGATGATAACTTGTTAATGTTTATATATATCTAATAATACACAGTACAGTTTATTTAGTCTGCTTTTTGTTTTTAAAGGTGTGTATTACATTATTTAGAAAAGAAATATATGATTAAAAATAATTTTAATCAGTGGGAAATCATTATTTTTTTATAATTGGCGAGGAAATCATGATTGTGTCAGAAAAATCGCTCGACAGCATTGAAATACCGCGAAAGTTACAAGTAGAAAAGTGAACTCAGGCGCGGACCTCCGAGAAGGAAAGTGTTAGATTCCTGAAATGATGAACAAGGACATTGACACCCTATAATTTTCCAACTTGTCATTTGTGTAAATATATACCTGCAATCTTTACCAAACTTCTATTTTAATTAATAAATGTACAAATATATTTTATGAACAGCAGTTGCTTGATTTTGTTTTAATTCCAGTTTCTGTTTGAAATTGTGTGGAAATTAAGAGAAAATATTAATATTTAAATTGGTAGGAATAATTAACAAGCTGCATTTCACACCAGCTTTTACTAGAGACACCCTTGGAGCATAGGAAAGGTCTAGCGAATAGTTGACTTATTTCACAGTTCTCATCTACTGCTGCCATCTAGGACTGTGCAAGTTAACTAGTCAAAACTTCTGCTTCCTTTCAAGTCAGTTGTTGAAGAGTACAAAGTTGGAAAGGCAAGGCTTGCAATGATGCTACGCGAGTCAGCTGATGACGTGGTTAAGTCCATTCAGCCCACACTGAAAACGGGAAGGAAGTGGAAAGTGGAAGAAGCTGTTGATGCTGCCCAAGAGTCACTCAAACTGAGGGAGGTAATCGGATCATCAAACGAATAGACGGGGATGGTCATGGAGACATCCGCTGGTGGTCCAAGGCATCAAGCAGGGAGCGCAGAGACATGGTAGTTCAGGAGATACGAGAAGCTGTGCAAAAAGCAGTGCAGCAGGTCCAACAAGGCCAATGGACTACATGGGAAGGAGCCCTGCAGAGGTCCTTGACATGGAATGATATATGGCATATGGCACCTCTTAGGCTCAGCTTCGTTGTCAGATCACTGTATGACCTGCTGCCGTCGGCCACCAACCTTGTGAAATGGGGAAAGTCGGATGATGAGCAGTGCCCCCTGTGCCAGGGGAGGCAGACACTCTCTTCTTCATTTCTGGGAACTTTAAATCTATGGTGTCATTAGGGCAAGGGCGATACACTTGGCGCCATAACAAAGTGCTAAATGAGCTTGCTGCGACAATAGATCTGGCAAGAATGAAGGCGAATAGCAAAGTCCGGCCAGACACCGCAAACACATACTTTTCTGAGGGCAGGAAAGTCAGCACACCCCAAACCGAATAAACCTGGTAGCAGTTTTACCATCTCTTCTTGATTGTGCAAATGATTGGGAGATGGCGGTAGACCTACCTGGACGAGGGGCATATCCAGAGAGTATCAGAAAATCGCGGAGACGGCCGGATATAGTGCTTCATTCTGCAGCAACGCTTCAGGTCATACTGATTGAACTGACAGTGTCATTTGAATCCAGATTAGATGAGCAACATTCATTCAAAGCGGCCAAGTATAGTGATCTGGCCGCGGATCTGAGACACGATGGGTTTACTGCAAGGGTCATGGCTGTTGAAGTGGGCGCAAGAGGGCTTGTGGCTGCATCAGTGTATGATCTATTGAAACTGTTGGGGCTGAGGGGACAGTCGAGAACAAGGGCCCTGAAGAGGCTTAGTGAAACTGCCGAAAAGGCATCAGGCTGGCTGTGGAACAACCGCAATGGGGAATGGAGATCGTAACAATAAACGCTGCGGTACAGAAAACACCAGGAATTTTTCTAAGTCCACAATACGCTGAGGTTTGTGGTGGACTAGTGAACGGGCTGCGACTCAGGGGCGACAAGCGGTGTATACTATAAGGGGTGTCAGTATCAAAAGTCCAGTGGGGAACGCGCAGTGGCGACTCGTTGACTTCGCGCTGGTGTCTCAGTGTTTGCGACGGAACGAACGGAATAATTTGTCTTCTCCTTGTTACTTTCACAATTGCCTCCACGGCTGGCGGAGTTGTGGAATTTAAAGTTGCTACCATAAGTGAAATGGGTTCATTTTCGATGCAAGACAACAGGAAGCTGAGACGCTTGGGAGTCATGACCCAAGTGGGCCCGCCCCCCTTAGAGTGTAAAGGAGTATATAGGGCCGAAACACTTGTCGGACGGGGGGACTTCTTCTGATGATCAGATTGCTTCCTGTTGTATCGCTCTGTAAAGAGTTTCCTATCATGTGCCATTCCAACCACGTTGACCTGTTCTCTTCTTCATTTCTGGGAACTTTATCTATGTTTCTATCTAACATCCATCTCGCCACACTAGTAACAGTCACAAGATGTACTGATCAAAAATGATCAACCTTCTGGACAACGCCAGGTAGTACAACTAGTTACACTATAAAGTAACATAAGTACAACTAGTTACACTATAAAGTAACATAAGTAATTAGTCAGATTGCTTCTTCTTATTTCCTTTGTTCACTCCTTATGGAGCATAGAACCCCCATTGCAGCTAGTCCCTTTACAGGAAGGAGGCATCAAAGGACTCAAGTGCTCTTGCAGTGACGCATTCTGTAGCAATTAGTTTCACATGATGATCTTGCCAGCCTCTATGACAACCTCGTTTTCGTAACCTCTAACTACATCCAGAGTAGTGTTTCTGATTTGTCCCGACTTAAAATTTTTTTGAGAGTCGGGACGGTGTTTGGGTACTTCCTGGGCTTCTCAGGCCCCGGGAATATATATATATATATATATATATATATATATATATATATATATATATATATATATATATATATATATATATATATATATATATATATATATATATATATATATATATATATATATATATATATATATATATATATATATATATATATATATATATATATATATATATATATATATATATATATATATATATATATATATATATATATATAATCTGTTATGATCACTGTAATGTATTAGGTGAAGAAAATTGTAAATTTTAGTATTGAGAAATAACATTGTTTATCCCATTATTATGTTTTTTTAATATTTATTCTTGACACAATAACATTTGAGGTAAACTAAGGAATCGATAGATTTATCTGAAGGTTCGTTTCAACAGTTTTTAAATGCAAAATTCTCTGTTAATGGATTCCAGAGGGACCAGTAGTACTATTCTGTCTTCTTCTTGCCAGAAACCAACGAGATCTGTACGTTTCTAAGCAATTAATACTGTAGTACATTTGTTTATTGTAATACATGCACGATTGTTACAAATAATTACGTAGATTATTGTACAAGACAGTTGGCAAATTCTCCGAATCTTTTGGCCGAATACCATCACCAACCAAGAACTGCTTACTCGGAGTAAATAACAGAGGAAACCGTAAGTCCCGTGAACAGTAAATAAATTAGTAAGTAAATAAATAAAAGTAATTAACAGGTACTCGTTGGACATAAAGGATGACACAAGACAACAGAAAAGAAAATATATGTGATAGGCTTACCGGGAATCGAACCTAGGACCAACCAAATGGCGCCATCGCCTTGCTGTGACAGTATATCATGAAAGGACGCTCAGCCAATTTTGCACCCCCAAAAAAGTGCATTATTGGCTGAGATCATTCTAATGACACTCACAGAACTATGGTATATAGGACCCGTGGACGACCCAGACAGTTTAAAGACGCAATCACTAATATAATTTCCTATCAGCAAGTATAGACCAAATAAAGGCCGAAATACTTGTGTCCAGTAATGTGTAGTGGAAGACGAATAACACAGAATAGACGGGTTGGTTAAAGTCACGGATGGGTGAACTCCTAAATAAATAACAGAAGAAACCTTGAGCCCTGTGAACAGTAAATAAATTAGTAAATAAATAAATAAATAAAGGTAATTAACATTTTCTTTTCTGTTGTCTAGTCTCATCCTTTATGTCCAACGAGTACCTTGTGACGAAATGTCTGTCACTGTCCTTTTGTGTGATCTCTCACACCTTCAGTCCTCCGGCAGTAAACTTCTTTTCTTCATATTTTTTCATTATTCACTTGTTATTTGGCATTTTATTTTGGCCTTTCATTCATTTTACTCTTAATGCTGGACATAGCACGGTGAAGTCTCTAACACGCCATTCCCCTATGACAGTATTTGCTACGGAAGTATTTGCTATAGGGCTGTCTTTATCTTGTTTACCACTCCGCAGACGTATTTACGTTCCGCCAGGTGAACTGTGGTGTGATCGTAACACTACCCAGTCATCAGACCGGTCACCCGCTTATCTCTTTGAATCCGTCTGACACGCAGATAAAGGCGATAATTAGATAATCTGTCGGGGTAGACATCTGGGCGGAAGACATTACGTCAGGAAAACATGGTCACAATATTGCGATAGATAGAGGTGCGGCTGGAAGTCTTATGCAACGATATGACAGCATGGTTGTATGAGGCCACGCGTGTATATTAAATTGAATATTTTTCAAATACGCGTGGGATGAATAATGATAAACAAACCGACCCCTCTAGTGCTAGAGAGCGATTGTTTCGCCAGAATCTACAATGAATTTGATTGTAACTTCAGCGCAAACCCAGCTGGATTTGAACTGGAAACTGTACAATATAATGTAGTGAAATCCCAGACACAGAACACACAGGGAGATCGCATTGTACAGCGAACTACTCCCCAGAAGCCAGTGAGATATTGGACTTAGTATTCCATACTTATAAGTGACAGTTCAACGTATTTGGGCAACTCTGAAAACTTAAAAGTAAACCCGCATATTTAAATACAAGACTGAAAACTCAAGGGGCCAAGACTTTAATATAACAAGACTGGAAACCTAGGAATCAGATTCACCAGTCATAAGAGGACTTTAACTCAAGTTTTCCCAGGTAGTGATTTCGCAGAGACACCCGCCGTCAGAGGAATTAACTCTAATTTCCCAGACCAAAGTAATTCGAACAGCATCTAACCTAAAGTGCTGTGTGTCCATTCTAATCTGTGCAGGAGATTGTGTATACCCATTATTTGGGGTGTATTAGGTGAAAGTGTAAACATTTCTATTACAAATGTAAATTTAACATGTTTTCTTCCTAGTGGATATATATGAGGCTGGCAACCTCAACATATGAAAATAGTATATTCATGAACCACTACAGCAAGAGCTGGTGATTGTTTCTGACTAATGTGGTGGGTTTAGATGTTAAAAGGTTAAGTATTAATTGTCTACAGATGTGAGGTCAGCTATGCAAGTCCCTGAGTCTAATTGTTGATGACGTTGTTCTCAGGGTACCTGTCTGCTACCACCCTACGACCTCAATCTGCTATATATTTTGATCCAAATTATATGTTATGGTGTCTGGATGTTATCTGGCTAGATGTCTAGGGTAATATGCAATGTAATGTTAATAAAATGACAACAACTACACCTATAACTTAATGAACAAGTAATTAAACAAGTCACTGGGTAAATTTTAAATAATAATATTTTTTACAATTTTATTTTCCTGTATCTCAATTGCTGGGATACAGGACTGTTTAAACTCAAAGTAGAAGGCAATTTATTTACAGCAAAGTAATTTAAAACATCAACTGTGTCTGTTAATATTAAACTAAATTGTTTCTGACTGGAAGTGTTCTGACGAAGCAATAACTCCTATGAATGGACACGCTTCTGAGGAACGACTTATATCATCATGTCAAGAATACTGATTGATATAATAATGATGGAGAGTATGGTTAAATGAACTAACAAAGGCCGTGGACAATTGGGCTTATCTTTATTTTCTGGAACGCTGTGATGTCCTTCTCACAACCACCTTCTTCACGACTGCAACGTCTGAAGACTGCTTCAAAACTCTTTTGATTTAAGGCACACAGGTACTTTTGCCTCGAGCTTGCAGCTTCAGGAGTACGTATATTATGGTATGTGGCTCACTGATTGTTTCACGATGGAACCCTGAAATTGAGAGGATTAAGGCCTCCTCAGTACATCATACACCTATCTCCATCTCTAAACAATTAAACATTATCAACCGTTTCAAGATCAGTGAAGTTTCTAAATAAATAGCTATCGTTCCTATCTGATTTGGTGCCCTATTCATCATCAGGTAATCTTCAAACATCCGTTTGATACATTCCTTGTCATAGAAGAAATTATAGTTAATTATATTAAGTCATGTGAAAACACTGTGACTTGCTGAAGACGGCCAGTGGTTTTCTGGTCTTACATCATAATAATATACATCAATTTCCCCTTTTATGTATTTTTATTTCCTCCCAAAGTCTCAGTAAGCCTGTCTGGCTTTAATACAAGGTGATAATCTTTCTTAATAACATTTGTGGTATGACACAAAGTTTTGAGGTTGGCGCCTTTCTAGGTATGCCTCTACACAATCAATAATGCATATACATTCAATAATGCAAATACATATCAATAATAAGGTTTACATAAATGTTTATCTTACCGCATCAATGAAATAATATACAATTTGTAGGTTAACCGGCGATCAATGGGCACATTCAGATCGCCACTGATGCAGAACAGCAAAGGCACTGGTCATGTATTCCTTGCGTCTGATGCTAACAATACTTGTGAAAGTTAAATCTTCGAGTGGCAACTAACGCTGGTTTCAAATCGTTTTTATTACTACTGTTAGTCTATTCTACCACAGCCAATCGAATTATGTTATGCCCACTAGCCTCTTTTTTCAAAAATAAATTACACATTCAAAATTGTAACGTCCCTCCCCCCCTTCCTTTTCCCAAGACTGGCAAAGTTGAGTGAGAACATCAATGCGTCTGTCTCTATGTCTTTTCTTTACAATATTTCTGTTATTATCTAAGTGTTTTTACTGTAAGATATTATAACATTATGGGTAGTATTGTCTTCTAATAAACAAATATTATCGTTTTATTTGTCAACTGTCCGTGCTTTTATTTTATTCTTCTAAGTTTCACTTTCGCCATCCCCAGCCCTACACATTAGTGGGTATTTTTCAAATTTCCAAGTTAGCCGTAATTTTTCTTTTCTTTTAAATCCACCACTGTTTTCCCTCTCTCTCTCTCTCGTTCGTTTCAAAATGAAGCAACGCGTTAGGATTTCATCAGAAAATACTACCACTGTATAGAGGAAATGCGAGCTTATTTGTGTGTTTATACTAACGTCTCCCTATCTAAGTGGTTATACATTCAATCTGCGCTACTAATGAACGGGGTGGGCACGCGGTTAGTAGTGGATTTGCACCGCTTTTCCAAATCTGCTAGTAGCAAAGTCACGCATTTTCGTTACAGTAAGCGATGCCTAAAACCACTGTCGCATGTCGTTCTATTAATAATGTCTCTCCCTCCGTCACTCCTCCGTTTGTCTCTCACTCTTTCTTGGAACGAACACGCCTAGGCTATCAAACTGTTATAGTTAATTTCAAGGACGGAGTATGAAAAACTTGTACTATTGAGAGATGGTATCATTCACTTTGCGTTAAGGTTTTCTCAAAACCTGCGCGACTGCGGGCGATGGCGAAGACGTTAAACACAACTCCCCTACTTTATCTCTATAGTATTTGGATTTTTATATTAATCTATAATATTTTATCTATTTGATCGGGGTATCAGGGATCTTACTACAACTAGTCGTGCGGGAAACCCGACAGCAGAGCGACCCCAGACTCCGACTAGAGCAGTGATGAGTGATGATTACATCACATGTGCCTAAAGTGTAACATTATCTTGTGAGAATTATGTACCTTTTTAAATTGTAATTCAGGCAAATCATTGTTCACGCATTCCAGACGCAATTGCCTAGTTAACACCCAGAAGGATATGGGTGAATTTTCATCATATTCCTTGAGTTGCAATGTGTGCTCGGGAATTTAATTCTTCTGAGAGGTTAATATTGGTGAGTGGAGTGCATGACAATGGGCCTGGTAGTTTGCGGCGAACACATGTACTCAGCAGGCATTTGTTTCTTCTGTTTGTCTAAAGTTCGTGGTTACAAGCCATCAGACGATTTGTGGTACTAACTCAGCTAGTGTGAGAGAAAAACATCCGCCATAACCGCCGACAGTGGAAGAGAGTGTGGAGAAGGCTTTCATCATCACAGAATTGATGAACCACAGCTGCAGGACTCACTCATACAAGCTAAGTGCTAACTAAAAGGCACCAGCAAAAAAGGGACAATTCCAGTTAAACTTTAAGTATAAAGTTAAATTTCCACCTACGTCTCAATGATGAGAAATTTATAACTATCAAAATTCCACGAATCTTTCCATATTTATTTTAACCTGTTAAAGAATATTTCACATTTTAAATTTGTTACCTTGTTTTAAAATAAAACAATAATAGTTTATTCAGTTATATGAATGAAAGCAAACGTATGAGCCAGAATAGTTAATCTATATATAAACACCTTGTCATATATTTACACTAAACAGAGCTATACCTTATAAGAGGGATTTCGTTGGATTACAGTAACTGTGGGCTTGAACGAGCTAAACCATTGCTTAAATCCTTCACAAAAGGCAACGGACCAGATATAATGCGTTAACAATTGTTCAGCACAATGCAACATTGTTCGTGACTTCTGGGAATATCTTGTGAAGGCTCCCCTCAGGTAGAATTATTATTAAACTTCTATCTACATCTCTGCTGTAGTAAAATCTGCGAGAATAATCGCTCATTTCAGTAAGATTTTAGTCATAAAATGATAATAAATAAACCCGCCCTATTGTGTCTGACGGTGATGTTCTCACACGCCAGCATAGCGCTGAATTTTGTGCAGTGCTAAAGCCTATAGAACGAACCCACGGTAAAAATGTAACACGCGTCTTAGTTTCGGTTTCGAAAACGTACTACCAACATTTAACATTTTGCCAGATCTGCTGCATACACACTGTTGACAAGACTTATAATTAACGATTTTGCGGAAGTATGCCGCCAAACTGCTATCTGAATTAACGTATTCTGTCAACTTTAACGCAAAATTTAGTAGTAATCCTTACATTTTTTTGGTAGTGTTACACCAAACCATACAAATTATTAACGCCAATTCTTAACCCGCCACGCCAACAACCCGCTTCGCTTGACACATTCTGCCATGCATATATACACGCTAGAGCAAAGCCAACAGAGGCAAACACGCAGACAATTTTATTGCCTCCTCGCGGTAATGTTTCTGACGTCACAAAAAACAAGTTAGTTATTTGAAAATACATGCTGGCGAGATGAAAGAGATGGAAAGATGGCGGTCTTGTGTAAAATATTTATTTGACGATTAACTATGACAAAAATTGAAAGTCTAACCCAATATGAATCTGACCATAAAAATCATATGGTAGTATAGCTTAGAGTCCACTGAGCAAGAATGTGTTTTAAATAATATGATAGTCCCAGTATTAGCCAACGCACAGTGGGCTGATCACCTGCTTGCCAACCAATCTGATTATGGAAACAATGATAGATTGTTTGGTCTGTTTTTGTTCCACAAAGACGCCACTAGGCGTGGTGGAAACAGCGATAGATTGATCAATTTGTTGTTGCCCTAAGACGCCACTAGGCGTACTGGCCACATACTGCTTTGCCGGTTGATGGCTAAGGATGGAAGAAGAAGAAGAAGTATTAGCCAAGTTATTGAGAAAATACTAAATGTCTACGGACGCTCGACCAGACAGACTGTCGTTCCTGCTTGTTTTTTATAACGGTAGTGGGGACGCGAGCTTAGAAGAGAGGCATTGAGGAAATTCAAATTCGCATGGGTAAAAAGAGTATAATAGGAAAAGGGGAGCGGTAGGAAAAATGTAATCCAAAACGAAACATCTTTTTGTATTGGGCATAACTAAAGCAGACTGGCCAATAGACTACCAGACGCAGAGTTTGTTTGGAATAATTTTTGTTTTTTTCAAAAACTGCATTGCCAGTTGAACAATATTTTTCATTCAGATACGCTGAGAACAGCTGTGATAGATTTAAAATTAAATAACTAAATAAGTATTCACAGTCTGGACGGAGCAGAAGAAACTGAGGCCACTTCTTTGCAAGTCAGCGTCATTTGTTTATATTTCTTGAATTTTGTGGTAAGAATGCTTTATGAATTTAATATGTTTAATCCCATTACCAAAGTTAGATACTGCTATTGGGAAAAAGTGAAGGACGTGCCGGGAGCAGACATTGTTGAGTCCTCACGTTGAAATGTATCTAACTGATGTATGTTATCATGATTATGTTTGAATATTATTGTATTAAAGTATATTAGTAAGCCTCCGTGTTCCATGAACACTGTTCAACATGCCTGAAGCATTTATATTTAAAAAGAAAAAGAAGAGAAAAATATATAAAAGGAAATGTGGTTACCCCACATTATATAATTGAGGAAAATTATGTAAATGTACAGTGGCGTATCTGCCATAGGGACCTGAGGTGTGGTCACAGCAAGGTGGGAGTCATGAAAAACTAGGGGCGAGTGCACCTGAAATGCACGCGAGGCTGACCCCATATCACAGTAGGGAAATAAATAATATCAAAAGTGATCAGATATAAAAGGCCAGGGTGTCCTTTTGTTGCAGAGGTTTTATTTCCTGTTGCCAGCTGGTAACAGGAAACCCGAGGAGTGACGATAACGCCAAGAAGTCTCCTACAATTCATGTATGCTGTCAAGAGATAACAGCAGGAGCTTGGGGCGTGTGATGTGATATCGATATTTCTGCAACTACACACTATCTTATCATTCAACAAGAAACCCCAGGTGATATGTTAAGGACCTGGGTATATCTGACAGTTTCGTTTTAAATAAACACTGGTATTTCAAATCATACTCAGGAAGTTGATGGGGTATGATGATAATACAGCCCCTCATACACAGTGACTCTCCCTATTAGATGAATAAAGTGTAAGCTGTGAACATTCCAACAGGAAAGACAGATATTAACTTTGTAGTTATTTGGGCAGATTGTCCACACAATTTTAGTTGATCTTTTCTGTAAACTATCTTGTCCTCATTTTCAAAGACCTGTCCAAAAGATATGACTGGACAGGCAAAATAAATTGTACAAAAAATATCAATGATAGGAAACTCTTTACAGAGCGATACAACAGGAAGCAATCTGATCATCAGAAGAAGTCCCCCCGTCCGACAAGTGTTTTGGCCCTATATACTCCTTTACACTCTAAGGGGGGCGGGCCCACTTGGGTCATGACTCCCAAGCGTCTCAGCTTCCTGTTGTCTTGCATCGAAAATGAACCCATTTCACTTATGGTATCAAATTTAAAGAAAAACGTAACCACAGGTTTTTATTCACTTCCTCATAGAAACTTAAAGTGTTTTTGTGTTGTGTACCATCATTTCATTTCTCCCCTAGTCACTAGGTACATCATACACCAGACACTAGAGCCAAAATAGTGACCGCGTGAGATCTAGGGAGGTAGCGTTAGGTTCCCTGCACATAATTCATCATCATCATTTATAGAGTCAGGGGCCTACATGTGCTTGACCTCACACGGTTAATACATACACGGATTTCATTCTTTTAGGATACCATCATAACCTCCCCAGCAAAATCTAACTTTGCTACATAAATTGGTATGGAGGGTCAAATCTTAATTGACTATGTCACCTCAGAATGTGATAAATTTATTACTAGGGAAGAACATAGGTTAGCTGAGGAAAGGAAAATGCAATTAGAAGATGCTAGGGAAACTAAGAAATTAGAGGCTGATAAGGAGGCTGAGATTAAGAGGCTGCAGTTGGAGGAGAAGTAACTTGAGGCTGAGGAGAAGAGACGTGAGGCTGAGGCAAAGAAACTTGAGGCTGAGAAGGAGGAAAAACGTCTACAGAGGGAGGCGGAACGAGAGAAAGAAGAAAGGAGATTGGAGGCGGAACGAGAGAAAGAAGAAAGGAGATTGGAGGCGGAACGAGAGAAAGAAGAAAGGAGATTGGAGGCGGAACGAGAGAAAGAAGAAAGGAGATTGGAGGCGGAAAGGGAAGATAAAAGATTACAAAGAGAACATGAGATACGACTAAGGGAGTTAGAGCTGCAAGGCCATGCTCCTGAAAATGGAACTAGCCCATCCACTTCCGACTCAGCTGCAAGCCAGGGGGCCTCCTCATCAGCCATGGGGTTCCATTTAGATTACTTTGTGGAAAAGGATGATGACATTGAGTCGTGTTTAAGCAGATACGAAATATTAGCCACTACTTATGGGTTAGAAAGAGAAAAATGGGGTGTAAAGTTGTCTCAGGGTCTTCGGGGAACAGCTTATGAAGTGTTTTCCAAAATGAGCACGGATGACCATGACAACTATGACATGTTGAAGCAGGCTCTTCTGTTAAGATACGAAAAGAAAGGAGAGTTTTATAGAAAGACATTTAGGAATGCCAGGCTACTGTCGGGTGAGACCTATCACCAGTTCTCCGCCCGGTTGGAAACGTATATGGAGAAATGGGCTTCTTTGGGGAAAACTCAAGATCTCAAAGAGATGATACTCATTGAACAGATGAGAGAGTCCATGGCTCCAGACATGAGAAAGTTTTTCATGGAACAGGGTGCGGAGAGGCTGGGTGAGATCATAAATGTCGCTGAAAGGTATCAGGCAGCCCAGGCAGAGGTAGCTGGTATCAAGAAGAAACCAGTAGATCAGTATAAGGCTCCTAAAAATTATAATAAATTTGATAACAGAAGTAAGCAGAACTTTGATAAGCCTCGGAATGATTTTAAAAATAAAAGCCCAAACATTTCAATGACAGAAAGAATGATGAAAGAAAACCTTTTAACCAGGGAAAGAGGTGGTGTAAACATTGTAGGAAGGACAACTGTGGTGAAATTACAGTGATGCAACGTTAAAATTCCTCCATTTATAAAGTAAACAGGTAAAATAACATGTAGGGATAAAAATATAGGTAAGATATGCTGCGGCTTCTTCACCTATGCCAGCGTTTTCTAGCGCCATTGAAACTAACTAGTTAGAACATGCAGACAAACGGTTTATCCTTTTAGAGGGGTAGAAACGGAGATAAAAGAAAAATATGTGACGGTCTGAACACGTGTTTGAATCTAAAGGCTACAAGACGCAATTTGTAGTTTTTAAAGAAAAAACTACGCCACTAGTTGACACAATGTAAGAAAATGGTCAAAAAAACGACCTTAGCTCTTGTCAGAAACAGACATATCTTGGACATTCTACGGTAATTAGTCCTTTTAGTTTGAATATAGCGCCAAACGCCGTGAACTAGGGTACAAAAACAAATTTCAAAACTAACCTTGAAAAAAGTAGGGTTTTTCTTAATAATAAGTTTAGGAGAATAAAAACTAGCTAGTTTGATAGCCCATCTTTATCTGAGAAATAATATACTTTTAATTACACAGACGGACAGATAACACGGAAGATATTTACGAAAGACTGTATTGTTCAATACAGACTAGCAGACAGTTTTTTGTGCATATTTTCACTAAAGTTACATTTTGACGCGTCCTTGAGCCTAACGCATAAAAACAAACTGCAGGTGGACTAGGGGCAGGGTAGGAGGATAGTAGCTAAAAATAACTTAGCATAGAATCTTAGAAGTAGGGGGAGACAAAATTTGTGTAGTTTTTTTCTTGTAGTTGGTCCAAAAACAAGTGTAATTTTGGGAAAAACCAAGTTGGGACGGACAGACCGAAAGAAAAATACTAAACACTAGACTGAGACTGGACCGAAATTGGACTTTGTAGTTTGAATATTTGAAAGGTAGAGGGGAAGTCCGCTGATTGGACAGAAGCTTTCATATTATAGAAAGAAAGACGCCCGCTAGTGCCATTTTTGTAAGAAGACTCTCCATATACACAGTTCATTAATGCTAGAAGAGTGATTTCCAGGAAATATTAAATATTATCAGTGGGACGTCATAATCTAGCCAGCAGCTCAGCTGAGTTTTGCTAGTACAACGTAACTGTGTTTTCAATTTTGAATTGTGGTAAGGAGAAAAATTCATTAACCTTTTTATTTAACATTTAATATTTTGAGTGATTGATACTGCCATGTCATGAAAAATGATTACGACAAGTGAGTGCTTATTCTAGGTCCCCAGCGACAGCCCAGGGCCTAGAGGCAAATAAATAATATAGGAAAACATATCCAAGACTATAGAAGACATCTATATTTGAGATCAGTGGGAACATGTCACCCACCTTATTGGATGGAATAGGAGACTAATGAACATATTTCGGATGCAATGCAGTCATGGGAAACTGGTGCTATTTGATACCGCATGTGTGAGATGTGTTGAGTCGGTCAGAGAGATCTGACCCGATCTTTGTAATGTTTTTTTCGTTGTTGTGTGTAAAATTGGTGCAGTAGGCAGTGTGTTGACACATGGCACAAATTTTGGTTTCAGAGTTTCTGGTCTGGCACTGTGCTAGTGCCAGATGCTTGAAGAGGTCCAAGAGTGGATGCCTAAGAAGCCTATCATTTTACTCCAGCACTTGTGAGGAGTGGGCCACTTGAATTCTTTACTGCATCGTCACAGGCCAGATAAGTGAAAACCTGGCCTGTTGTGGATTCATCAAACTCTTCCCCAACTAAATAAATAACTAAACACAATCCTGGTGTAGAAAAACTATACTTCAGTTCAATATTTCAAAAACAATGACTCGTGTAAACAGAGATCGGGTATGATGACACCACCCCGACTAGACATCCAGTACTAGTTTTCCAAAGACACTGTAATTAGTGTTAATATTAACCATTGTAACTATATATCTATGTACAACAATTTCATTTTGATTATGCAATATATATATATGCACTTTTATTGATAAATACATATTGTTTCATATGTCCTGACCAGAAGAAAATTTGGTTCAGGACTAAATAAATTCAAAAAATTATCAAATTTAACTTCTAAAGCCAGTGTTAGTTGATTTGATCATAGAGCTTCTTATTATTATTATTATTATTAGAATTAGTGTTTACATGTGTGTGTCAGTGTATTTAATTACCTACACATCACATTTCATTACCCTAGACATTAAACGTAGCTAACATACATAATAGCAGAATAAGTCTGTTTGAGGTCGTAAGTGGTAGCAGAAAGGCCTTCTGTAACTCACATAAACTGTTATCTTCAGGAGCCTTCACAGCTGACCTCATCCAGTACACTAGGTAACATAGCAACCACGCAATAACATCAAAAACCACTACAACAACCATAACACCGAATTCTGTAAAAGTAAACCTTCTGGATGTGCTGCTATGAGAAGGGGGAACCAGGAAGTAAAGGACAAACCTGCTGGACAGCAGGAACCTTATCACCCCCCAGTTTGTGAGGATGTTGTATGCAATGAGGTCACCATTAAGTGTCTCTATGATACAGGTCTAGAGTTTGATGCTGTCGTGAGCACGCATTTGGTGAACCCAGATCAGTATACCACAGAAACAGTGGAGATACAAGGGGCAACCAAGGACCTACCACTCATGAAACTTCCCATTGCAAGGATAACAGTGAAAACTCGCTTTGTCGAAGGGATAATCAGAGCAGCAGTGATAGACGCACCCATCTACCCTCTGATATTGGGGTGTCGTTATGTCTACTTGGGAAATCCCAAGAGACCTGTGCTCTTGGCAGCAGTCCAGATCCGATCACAATCCAGAAAGGAAGAAGACGAACCTATAAATACTCATCCAGAGGAGATGAGGAAGGCACAGGCTGAAGATAGGTCACTGAAGCCGTGCTATAAGAAACTCCCAAAGAGCCATACTCCTCCTAATAAAGGAGAATTCTATATGAAGAATAAATTGTTATATAGGAAGGCCGGCACTGGTTCAGCTGGTCACGGACAGCTGGTCCTTCCCAGTTCATGTAGGGAAAAGGTAATGGAGTTAGGTCATGCTATTCCCTTCAATGGTCACATGGAGATTAGCGCAACAGGACAGCGTATAGCTTGTCATTATTTCTGGCCAGGGATAACGGAAGACATCAAGAGATATGTAAAATCCTGTCCCGAATGTCAGAGAGTAGCTCCAAAGCATTGGACTGCTCCAGCAACTCTTGGGGAAATGCCCATTGTGGGAACCCCTTTTGAGAGAGTTGCAGTGGATATTGTGGGACCTCTCACTCGGACCAAGAGGAGGAACAGTTACATCCTTACTCTGGTAGACACTTGTTCTATGTGGGGAGAGGCGGTAGCCCTGTCATCAATCGATTCGAAACATGTGGCAGAGGCATTACTTACGATATTCACAAGGTTAGGATTCCCGCATCAAATCTTGACTGATAATGGCTCTCAGTTCAAGGGGAAACTAACAGAAGAGGTTTTCAGGTTGTTCCAAGCCAAGCACTTTCATTGTAGTCCGTATCACCCCCAATGGAACGGCCAGGTAGAGAGGTTCAATGGGACTCTCATTTCTATCCTGAGAAAGCTGGCACATGAGAAACCTGATACGTGAGACCAATACTTGCCCGCCGCGTTGTTTGAGTACCGGGAAGTACCACATAATTCAACCGGAATGGCACCCGCAACCCTGTTATTTGGGAGGCCAATAAAAGGTCCGTTGGAAGCGTTGTTAAGGACCTGGACAGATGAGAAGGCAGAGGAGACTGTTACCTCATCATATCAATATGTGAACGAACTGACCACTCGTCTAAAAACTAGTTGGAAACTGGCAAATGATAATTTGAGACAAGCCAGGAAAAAGCATGCTGCTTATTTTAATAAGAAAGCGAAGGATAGAGAACTTGCTGTAGGGGAGAAGGTACTTCTTCTATTGCCAGGCAGCAACAATAAACTTCAGATCGGATGGCAAGGGCCATATACAGTTTTGGAAAAGGTATCCAGAACAAATTATAAGATAGACAAAAAGGGAAAGGAAAAAGTCTATCATGTGAACCATTTGAAGAAATATCTGGACAGACAAATCCAGGAAGAAACACACCTATTGGCCTTGTCTATTGCAACCGAAATGAAAAATGACCCTCTCTCCTCATTCGAATATCCACTGAAAACCAGTGAAACGTTTACCCAGGTGAAGATCAGTAATCACCTGACAAAAGGACAGAAGGAGAAGGTTCAACAGGTCCTTGAGAAACATACAGATGTGTTAACGAATAAACCGGGGCACACAAATTTGTTGGAATATGATATGAAACTACTAGACCCAGCACCTATCTGTATGAGGCCCTATTCTATTCCTTTCGCTAAGGAAAAAGCTTTGAAAGAGGAGATTGATTATTTGTTACAAGAAGGGGTTATTTCTCACAGTGAGTCTCCTTATAGTTCCTGTGTGGTTTTGTTGCGGAAACCATCGGGAGAACATAGACTGTGCATAGATTACGGGAAACTGAATGCTGTCACAGAAGGTCAGGTGGATCCATTACCTGATACTACTCAACTTTTTGCCAGGCTGAACAAGGCAAAATATTTTTCTAAGGTGGATCTTAGCAAAGGCTATTACCAAATTCCAGTAAAGCATGAGGTTCGACCTTATTTAGCCTTTAGCACCTCGGAAGGTCATTATGAGTTCAACATGTTACCATTTGGGTTGAAAAATGCCCCGAATGTATTTTCAAGGATGATGCGAAAATTATTGGATCCCCTGAAAAATCCATGTATTTCGAATTTTATGGACGATATCCTCATTGCTACGGAAACATTTGAGGAACACGTTACCTCTTTGAATATGCTGTTTGATAGACTCAAAGAGGCTAACTTAACCGCTAGGCCAACAAAATGTTGTATTGGTTGTAAGGAGTTGGAATTCTTTGGACATACTGTACTTCAGGGTAGCATGACCCCTGATCCCAAGAATCTGGAGAAATTGAAAAGAGCACCTAGACCACAAACAAAGAAAGATGTGCGATCTTTCGTGTCGTTGTATGGTTTCTACCAAAAGTACATCAACATTTTTAACTCTATATGTGCTCCTCTGACGGATTTAACTCGCAAAGGTCAACCTGATACAATAAATTGGTCAGCACAGTGTGAATTGGCTTACCAGGAGTTAAAAGAGAAACTTACAAGCAGGCCAGTATTGCAATTGCCTGACTTGAATCAAGAATTTATCGTGATAAGTGACGCAAGCAATGTGGGCCTAGGCGCTACATTGTTGCAAAGGTCCTCCTCACAAGATGGAGAATTGAACATTGTCGCTTATGCAAGCCGCAAGTTGAACAAGGCGGAAAAAAATTATTCAACAAGTGAAAAGGAATGTCTAGCTTTGATATGGGCTATAAAAAAATTCCAGATTTATTTATATGGCAGGACATTTGTGGTCCAAACGGATCATTCACCACTCGTATTCCTGTCACAGGCCAAGCATGAAAATTCCAGATTATTGAGATGGTCTTTATTATTGCAGCCATACTCATTTCTGATAGAATATATTCCCGGCCCTCGGAACGTAGGTGCAGACTTTTTAAGTAGACATCCTTATGATGAAGATCAGAAAAACGCGTAAGACTTCATTGAGCTAAGTTATCTCGCAGATTATAACCTGCTAATGATTGCATGTTTTAGGATGGGAGGTATGTAGTAAAATCTTCGAGAATAATCGCTCATTTCAGTAAGATTTTAGTCATAAAATGATAATAAATAAACCCGCCCTATTGTGTCTGACGGTGATGTTCTCACACGCCAGCATAGCGCTGAATTTTGTGCAGTGCTAAAGCCTATAGAACGATCCCACGGTAAAAATCTAACACGCGTTTTAGTTTCGGTTTCGAAAACGTACTACCAACATTTAACATTTTGCCAGATCTGCTGCATACACACTGCAGCCAAGACTTATAATTAACGATTTTGCGGAAGTATGCCGCCAAACTGCTATCTAAATTAACGTATTCTGTCAACTTTAACGCAAAATTTAGTAGTAATCCTTACATTTTTTGGTAGTGTTACACGATACAATACAAATTATTAACGCCAATTCTTAACCCGCCACGCCAACAACCCGCTTCGCTTGACACATTCTGCCATGCATATATACACGCTAGAGCAAAGCCAACAGAGGCAAACTGTTGACTCCGTTTTATCGTTGAGTTCAGTTTATACTGGTGAAGTGGTAGCTTAAAACGCGAATGGTTAAAATGAACGAGTGTCAACAATATTCTTCAAACGAACTTCAACAAGTAGTATTGAACTGGGTGAACTGGGCAAGTACTGGCAGCACAGAAGTCGGTGGTGACTGTACATAGATTTTATTCAACACAGCACATACGGAGTGGACAAGACTAACATCGTCACAGGCGCAGAAATCATACGTCAACATGTTGATAATTACTTTTAAAGTTCCTGAAGATTCTCTACTAATAAAGTCCTCTGACTCAAGTGACTGAGGATCACAAAACTGTTACCATATAATATTCCGCTCATTCAAGTCCATTGACCTTCCTTCAAGGACGTACATCATGGTAACGTATTCATACTCCAGGATAAAATTCTTCCATATCATACTTCATAATCCCAGACTTTCTCCATACATCCCGTTAGATATAGTATATAGTTTTCAAACAAAGTCATACATGATAATACGAACAGGTTAGAGATTCCAGTTGACTAACCTCTCCTATTCTATGCCACGCTTCTGGCATTGGAGTAACAGCATATTAAACATGTGAAGCATATAAATTCAATAACTTGATTTCTTGTAGGTATTCTCCCTCTACGAAAAGATTCAAAGGCTATCGACTCCGTGTGTCCAATTCTAGGAATGTCATCTACGATGAATTCCCGCTAGACCATTAATAGGAGCGGCCTGATACTTTAATGTACATAAATAAACATGCCATAAGAAATGGGGCGACACTTACTTTATACTTCCACTATTGACTTCGCCATGAAGATCAATAGATACGAATACAACTGATGGCTATTTCACATTTGCCAAAAATCAAGGGATAACACAGCGGACATAAATATGGTCCGAGCTGCCCCATTCATGACGTCAGAAACTACTCAACTAGGTTACACGTGCGTCCAAAGCAACTCACCCTGCATTGTGCACGTCAGTGCGTGAATCAATCGAACGCACAAATAATATAACTATATAAAACTGGTGCGTACATTTGGCAGGACCGAAGACTACCCCCGTAGGTAATAAATGTACGTAACAGCTCCCTTATCACCTCCCCTTAAAAAAATTAATTCTATTAATTTTTTTCGAACTAATTACTCGAGAGAGGTGAGTCAAAACTACAACAAGATTTATGACATGCATAAAATTATATCATATTAAGAAAAGAATATTAAATGAAAACAATATAACTAAATGATAGTATGCATTAAAGCACACATCCACCATCGACCTACTTTGGAACGATGTGGTAATATTCGAAGTAAAAGAAGTTGAAAATGAAAATGAAATAAACCATAAAAAAAAAAAGATGATAATAAAATTCAACCAAATTTTTTTAAAAGAAATTTGAAATATATGATTTCAAAAATGAAAATGAACAGCAACACTGATGATGATCAATGATAAAAGAATCAATAAAACAGAAAATTTTAAAATACAACATGCAAAATGAAACAAAGCATAATTAAACACTTTAAGAAGCAACGCACTTACTATTTCCTAACACTAGTAAGTTTGACTAGTTATCTAAAAGTGAGATATCATGTAGTGGGATACGTGAATACACGTATTGCGAAACACTAATAAAGTTAGTAGATGTGTGATTTATAATCAATTAAATTGATTAAATTGAATTATACTAATTAATAGTACTTAATTTATGAACAAATAACTAATTACTAATTTATTCTAAGTGATTTCAATTTCACTCATTGTTAATATTCTTTTAGAACTAGTTAAATCGACAAGAATATGTTCTCAATGTACCATGCCTGAAATAAGTTTACGAACACGATATGTAGTGTAATCTGTTCCATAACAATAGTGAATGTCTATTTGTCACTCTTACCAATGTTTCCATACTAAAAAAAAAATGTTACTTTAATATCACTGTTCCCGTTCTAACAAAACGTTACTTCACAAGAAATAATGTTATAATCCATACGTAAGTATATTCTGAAAGTTATATATATACGAATACTGCAGAACTACACATAGTCTCCACAGATGTATAATCAGTGACCATGTACAAAGTTATTCATGTTTCTGTGAGGACGTTTCACCATCTGGAAGTGGTTTAATTTCGACATGTTCACTAGGGCATCTTGAAAGACAGTCTGCAAACACATTCTGTACTCCAGGAATAGCTCGTATCTCAAAATGGAACGGTTGAAGCGCAATAGCGTAACGCGCTGACTTTGATGACTTCACGTTCCCTGTGTTCAGTGCTGTAAGAGCTTTCTGGTCGGATTCCACCACAAAGTGTGATCCGAGGAGATAACGATCCAGTTTATTGATGGACCAGACAAGAGCGAGGAGCTCTTTGTCCAGAACGGAATACTTCATCTCGCTCGTCGTAAGCTTTCTGGATACGTACATAACCGGAAATAAGGTGCCTCCGTATTCCTGCATCAAAACTGCCGCGATAGCGTAGGAAGAAGCATCACTGCGAAGAACAAAGGTGAGATCTTTGTTAGGCAACCTTAAAAAAGGCTTATTTGAAAAAAATTGTTTTATATAATCTAAAGCCGTTTGATGATCCTGCGACCACTTTATTACATTAGTTGTACCTTTTTTTAGTAACGAAGAAAGAGGTGCAGTTATAGTAGACAAATGAGGGATGAATTTAGAATAGAACTGTATTAGTCCTAAGAGCGACCTCACTTGTTTTTTTGTCTTAGGTGCTGAGATGTTTAAAATTTTAGAGACGTTACTGTCTTCTGTATACATTAAACCGCGACCTATACGGTGACCAAGAAATGAGATGTCATGAAAACCGACAAAAGCCTTTGAAGGTTTCGCTGTTAAGTTATAATCCCGTAAGGTAGAAAGTAAAGATTTTAAACCCTGAATATGTTCATCCCAAGAGTCACTGAAAAGACAGATGTCATCTATATAAGTAATGACATCGGGACGATGAGACAATATGCGGCGCATCATGCGTACAAAGGTAGCTGGCGCATTCATTAGACCGAATGGCATAAAATTCCATTGAAAAAGACCCCGTGGCGTCGAGAAAGCGGTGAATGGCTTTGCTTTAGGGGTTAATGGCACTTGCCAATAACCCTTTGAAAGGTCAAATTTCGAAAAGAATGTGGCATGAGATAATTTCTCTAATAAGTCGTCTAAAAGAGGTAATGGTTCCGCATCGAATTTTGTAACTTTGTTTAATTTCCTGTAATCTACGCAAAGACGTATATTGTTGTCCTTCTTCCTAATGATTACCATAGAAGAAGAATATGGTGATGAAGATGGTTCAATTATATTTAATTGAAGCATCTCATCCAATTCCTTATCAACCTTATCACGAAAGTGTAAAGGAATAGGATATGGGCGAACTCGAATCGGTGTATCGTCAGTCAGAATAATGTCATGTTGGATGACTGACGTATGACCTGGGATGTCAGTGAGGACATCCTCATACGTGTGTAGAATATTAGAGACTTGCTGACGTTGATCATCAGTAAGAGTAGATGAGATAGTAACATCATTCCATTTCTCAGTGGAATGGAGTGGTACAACTGGTATTGGTAGTTGTACATCATCGAAAGAAGATTCCTCTTCTTGGATGACTGACAAACTAGAATAGTGTTGAATAGGAGGTGTAGGATCGTCAGTTGCTTGGAACACTGATTGTAGATAATCAGGACGTGAGTAATATTCCTTCAACATATTAATGTGGAAGGTTTTATGTTTACCATTAACATCAACGATGTAGTCGACATCGGATATTCTTGAGATGATCCTGAAAGGACCTCTCCAGGTAATTAAAAGACGATTATTATGCGCAGGGAGTAATACAAAAGCTTCATCACCAGGTATGAGCTGGCGAAGACGTCTATACTTGTTTGCAAATAGACGAGCTTTTTCTTTGGCTTGTTCGGATGATGCAGTAGCTAGTCTACAAGCATCTATGATTCTCTTTCTCAGAGAGATCACATACTCATAAGAGGATTGAGTTTCCTCTTCAATATTCTCGTCAACCAATAAGTCGTGGATTAACGACATCGGACCGCGTGGTTGCATGCCGAAAACAAGTTGAAATGGAGAAAACCCCGTTGCTTGATTTTGTACTTCGCGATACGCAAAGAGACAAGCGGGTAGGACCCGATCCCAGTCTTGTGGGTGGTCTTGGGTCATCTTACCCAACAACTGCTTGAGTGTCCTATTTAGACGCTCAATTAACCCATTTGACATCGGATGATAAATAGAACTTAGAGATCTGTCTATACCTAATGTCTTCATAACTTGAGACATGGATTCAGAAATGAACTGAACCCCATGATCCGACAAGATTTTCCGTGGAAAACCAATGCGTGAGAAGATTAACATCAATGCCTCTGCTACACTGGCAGATGAAGTGTTCTTGAGAGGGATGGCTTCAGGCCAGCGAGTGCACATATCAATGCACGTAAGGATATGCGTATGCCCTCTAGCAGATGGTAGCATAGGACCAATAATGTCTATAGCCATTTTATCAAATGGTCTAATCGGGATGTCCGCAGCTTGAATAGGAGCCGCATGAAATGGACCCCGTACCTTAACTTCTTGACATATCAAACAAGACCGACAATAGAGAGTGATGTCCTTATGGACGCCTGGCCAGTAGAATGCCGAAAGCACTCTGGATTTGGTACGCGAAAAACCCATATGGCCCGCACATTGCGAGTCATGCGCATGTCGTAATATACGAGATCTCATACAGGATGGGACTATAATCTGAGAACATAAGGATGAATCCTTTTCTCGTATTACTCTAACCAAAATCCCATTTTTAAGTATAAAATCATGTCTAGATTTTGCAAGTTTGTTGCTGGTATTATTTTTGTTCACATACTGAAAAATTTTTTTTAATGAATCATCATTCTTTTGCAATGTTGCAAACAACTCCCGTGAAATAGGAGCATCATCATCACAAGTGGTATGAACTGTAGGTTCCATAGGTGTATCATGCGACATATTAGTAGCTTGCGCTCTAGTCACTACTGCATTTGCAGTTTGAATATGTCGCTCTTCCCATTCAGCAATTTGCTGTGGTGTACACTCTTTAATACCATGTATGCGACCAAGTATTAAATCACAAATTGGATTCGGAAGGAGACAAGCTTGAATCTTTCCTGAAAAAAATGGTGTATTAAGATCAATAATAGCAGTGGCAAATGTTTCAATTGTGCCACCAAACGTCACACATTTGACAACCCGGCCCGTGGCACAACTTGGGTTGATCAGCGAAGTCCGGACGCCGACTGTGCTGCAACCTGAGTCAAATAGGAGAGAGCATGAAATATTGTTGACAAATCCCTTGTTAAACTTAAGAGAGCCCTGTCCCTGGTGTACTGACGCAGCAGTGGCCGTACAGACTGCAGGTAGACTAGGCAAGGTATGTCCGCAACGCAGCGTCGTGATCGCCCTGGGCTGGAAAAGAGTAGAGCATTCTGAACAATCTTTGACTTGGGTACAATCAAGAGAACAACACATAGCATTATGAGTTTCAGCTCCTTTACCCTGTTCAATGTTAGCCTGTGTATCACTAAAAGCGACATTAGAATGTCTATTCGTATTACTCAACGATCTATCTCGTCGACGCGATCGATTTTGATTTTTGTCATTAAAATTGCCATAATTGTAGTTTCTGCTAGAGTTAAAATTTGGATGAGTCCGATAATTTGTATAATGATCGTTATGATGTTGGTAAAATGGTTTATTTCCAAAAAATTGTTTGTTTTGCGGACCCTGAGATCTTGATCTCCAGTTTTGTTTATTATAATGTCATGTCCTTGATTATTTTTAAAATTATTGTTACCAAAATCTCGCGATCTGTGAGCCTGGTTCCAAGAAACATTAAATGGAGCAGATTGTTGAAATTGCTTCCCTTTGTAAAAATTACCATTGTTAAAATTGTCATTATTTCCCTTATTGACATATCTGTCAGCACTAAAAGAACGATTGCGTGAAAAATTGTTTTGTTGTGCTGCAAAAGCAACAGGCAATTCATTCTTAATCTGTGCATTACTTAGATCCATGTTTGGGTGAGCAGTGCAAAAATTTTTAGCATGCTGTTCTAAGTCTTTCATAGATAAAGGTTTCCGTTCGTGTAAAAATGCGAGAAATGTAGGATTTACAGACGAAAGTACCTTATCGCGCATCAGTAAATCGAAGAGACCTTCATACGACTTTTCAATTTTGGATAATTCGATCCATCTTTCTAATGTTAGTCGTATTTGTGACAGAAAATCACTAAAATTTTTGCTAGATTGAGGTAGTAATGTATGGAATCTTGATCGATATTGGTCTTCTGTCATTTGGAATTTTTGCAGAAGTGCCGCTCTAAGAGCATTATAGTCATTTTTCTCACCAATGCTGGTGGTATGATAAACTGCTAATGCGTCCCCTGTAAGTAATCTGGATAAATATGTACAGTATAGAGCTTTATCCACGTTATAAGACACACAAGTGGTCTCAAACCTATCTAGGAAGAATATCACGTCATCAGACGGGGGATTAAATTTTGGTAATTTAAGGTGAATTTCCTTAAAATTATCATGTCTGGATGAAGTTTGGCTTTCAAAAGTTCTCTGAGAATTAGATTCCTGAGTTAACCTAAGTCTCTCATATTCTGACTCTGCTAATTTCAGTTCATGCTGTCGTTTTCTTTCATTCTCTTCCATCTCAAGCTGAAGTCGTTTTGTGTTTTGTTCAGCTATTAATCTTCTTTCTTGTATTTCTTTTTGTTTAAGTTCCATTTCTTTTTCAGCTATTAATCTTCTGTCTTCCATTTCCTTTTGTTTATTTTGTATTTCCTTTTGTTTAACTTCCATTTCAATTTTAAGTCTTTCTTCAGCCTCCCTTTGCTTCTGTTCTGCCTCTCGCTGAAATCGTTTCTCTTCTAATTCAGCGGCTAATCTCATTTTTTTCTCCTCTTCCTCAGCTATAAATTTCCTCTTCTTTTCATCCTCCTCAGCAGTTAATCTCATTTTTTTCTCATTCTCCTCCGCCTCAATCCTTTTTTGATCTGCCTCAAATTTCAAATTTTCCACACGTAAAGTTTCTAACCTTCTCTGATCAGCTTCTATTTCTTGAGCTTTCTTATATTCTGCAAGTGCAAATGCTTTTGCTTCCTCAGGAGCCATCTGAAGAGCTTTTGCTTGCTTAATGAAATAGTCTAAGGTAGCCATTATTCAATTTTATTATGTAATAATACTACTTAAAATTGTTACTACAACTAGTGGTTTTCGTTCCTGTTCTAGAACGGTAAAATCAATTTATATAATAGGCAATAATATTAATAATTAATAATGTAATTTATAACATGAAATGGTGTGAAAGCAATAACGTGACAGACAATAGCACAATACTGACACGACACGATAATCAAGACAAATGACTACAGTCGTAGAAATCAAATAAAATAAAATGTGGAACTAAAATAGAATGTCGTAAAAAATTACGATGACATCTACGATCAAATAATGCACAAGACAATTGACAACACAGTGTAAAAACATATGCTTTGTTAAAAAATGAACGACAGTCAGGTAATATGGACAATAATCACATACAAAATACATCATGAAAATAATGTACAAGTAAAATTAACTACCAAAAACAACAATTAAAACTTGACGAAACAGCTAAAACAGTCAGGTGTCACAGACTACCAGACACAGTGGACCTAGAATCCTTCTACGCTCACGCGTAGGAACATTCCACTGCGGAAAGTCTGCAAAATAATGTCCTACAGAACGTCTGACGAAGAGCCCGAATTGGCTTCGAGATGGATCTCGTTCGTCAGATCAACCTCCCTACCTCCCACGAAGAATACACAACATATAACACTTAACACGAAAAATATGAATGGGGACATATCACGGAAGGCACAACTAAGCGTAATAAAGTGTACAACGGAAACACGTTATACTCATCTCGCGTGCAGGTAAAAAATCAATGTGCCTCGTCTCCGTGGATGTACGTCTACAGATAAAATACTTCGTTCTGCTTCTCTAGATTACAGCTCGCACGCAATAATGATGAAGAGATGATCTCCAAGTAATCAGTCACTGTGAAACTTGACGTGGAGGTTGATTGAAGACCTTGACCTTGGTAAACGTAAGTTGAATCTGATTCATATCACGCTAGGATCCAAATTGAGATGATGTCGCCTTGAAAGTAAAAATTCTTCTTTTCAAACGATAATTTGGATGGGTACGTTCCTTTGAAATTACTTCCAGACCACACTGGCATACCAATTATTGTTGACTCCGTTTTATCGTTGAGTTCAGTTTATACTGGTGAAGTGGTAGCTTAAAACGCGAATGGTTAAAATGAACGAGTGTCAACAATATTCTTCAAACGAACTTCAACAAGTAGTATTGAACTGGGTGAACTGGGCAAGTACTGGCAGCACAGAAGTCGGTGGTGACTGTACATAGATTTTATTCAACACAGCACATACGGAGTGGACAAGACTAACATCGTCACAGGCGCAGAAATCATACGTCAACATGTTGATAATTACTTTTAAAGTTCCTGAAGATTCTCTACTAATAAAGTCCTCTGACTCAAGTGACTGAGGATCACAAAACTGTTACCATATAATATTCCGCTCATTCAAGTCCATTGACCTTCCTTCAAGGACGTACATCATGGTAACGTATTCATACTCCAGGATAAAATTCTTCCATATCATACTTCATAATCCCAGACTTTCTCCATACATCCCGTTAGATATAGTATATAGTTTTCAAACAAAGTCATACATGATAATACGAACAGGTTAGAGATTCCAGTTGACTAACCTCTCCTATTCTATGCCACGCTTCTGGCATTGTAGTAACAGCATATTAAACATGTGAAGCATATAAATTCATTAACTTGATTTCTTGTAGGTATTCTCCCTCTACGAAAAGATTCAAAGGCTATCGACTCCGTGTGTCCAATTCTAGGAATGTCATCTACGATGAATTCCCGCTAGACCATTAATAGGAGCGGCCTGATACTTTAATGTACATAAATAAACATGCCATAAGAAATGGGGCGACACTTACTTTATACTTCCACTATTGACTTCGCCATGAAGATCAATAGATACGAATACAACTGATGGCTATTTCACATTTGCCAAAAATCAAGGGATAACACAGCGGACATAAATATGGTCCGAGCTGCCCCATTCATGACGTCAGAAACTACTCAACTAGGTTACACGTGCGTCCAAAGCAACTCACCCTGCATTGTGCACGTCAGTGCGTGAATCAATCGAACGCACAAATAATATAACTATATAAAACTGGTGCGTACATTTGGCAGGACCGAAGACTACCCCCGTAGGTAATAAATGTATGTAACACAAACACGCAGACAATTTTATTGCCTCCTCGCGGTAATGTTTCTGACGTCACAAAAAACAAGTTAGTTATTTGAAAATACATGCTGGCGAGATGAAAGAGAGGGAAAGATGGCGGTCTTGTGTAAAATATTTATTTGACGATTAACTATGACAAAAATTGAAAGTCTAACCCAATATGAATCTGACCATAAAAATCATATGGTAGTATAGCTTAGAGTCCACTGAGCAAGAATGTGTTTTAAATAATATGATAGTCCCAGTATTAGCCAAGTTATTGAGAAAATACTAAATGTCTACGGACGCTCGACCAGACAGACTGTCGTTCCTGCTTGTTTTTTATAACGGTAGTGGGGACGCGAGCTTAGAAGAGAGGCATTGAGGAAATTCAAATTCGCTTGGGTAGAAAGAGTTTAATAGGAAAAGGGGAGCGGTAGGAAAAATGTAATCCAAAACGAAACATCTTTTTGTATTGGGCATAACTAAAGCAGACTGGCCAATAGACTACCAGACGCAGAGTTTGTTTGGAATAATTTTTGTTTTTTTCAAAAACTGCATTTGAATTCTGGTAGTCGCAAGCTTTCGATTGGCCAGTGCTAGTAAATATTAGCAAAAAGCTTTCATTATTCATTGCCAGTTGAACAATATTTTTCATTCAGATACGCTGAGAACAGATGTGATAAATTTAGAATTAAATAACTAAATAAGTATTCACAGTCTGGACGGAGCAGAAGAAACTGAGGCCACTTCTTTGCAAGTCAGCGTCATTTGTTTATATTTCTTGAATTTTGTGGTAAGAATGCTTTATGAATTTAATATGTTTAATCCCATTACCAAAGTTAGATACTGCTATTGGTGTGGTAAAGTGGGATTTTATAAATATCTATAGGGGACTTAGTGTACTGACTGAGATCAGCTGTGAAGGTATCTGTATCTAATAGGTGTAGTGTTTTACAGATAACCTTACTTGCTGCCACATATGTATACCTCAGTCAGAATTATTCTGGTATATTGTGATGACTACGTTATATGTCTAGGGTATGTATATGATGAAGTGTAAGTCACAACAACAACAGACAGATAAACAATTTAATTTATTCCACAGCACTTTACAACACTGTGACACTCACACACATGTAACACTCTATAAGACTATCTTAAAAGAGTCAGTTTGAAAAGTCAAATATATATATATATGTATTAATTTCTTTACATAGAGATATCCTGATTCAACTACACAGTGAACCAGGAATCACAATCAATATTCTTACAAGTAGTATGTACACAGTTTATCAATTTACTCTTGTTATTGACATATTTTATTATTCTTATCTTATGTGTGTGTAAGTTGTGAAGTAGTAATCTGAGTTAATACTGGTTTTGGTTTTCAAGCTAGAGTGTTGTTTGTCATCATGACTTCAAGTGTCTTATCATTGGGAAAAGTTCACAGTTCCTGTCAATTTAAACAGTTTATATTCCCTCTTTATTTACTGTCAATTTTAGAGGGGGCACATAATGTTGAGCTCCATGGCCACACTTTCTTAACTTTCGTGAGGACTGCAGTAAAAGACTCCTCTGCTCGATTACTTCAATGAGTTCTGGAGCCACCTCACTGGTCGCTATCTGGACCCAGTAGTATGCTGTCAGCCTCAGGATTCAGTAACTCAGGCCAAATGCTGCCTCACTGACTTTTGACCACCGTCCCTGAAACAAGAAGGTTGTACCTCCTATTTCAAAACTAAGTCATAATCCATTTCCACAATGAGCACAATACATAACAAACACTTGTGTTCAGTGCTGTAGGCCACTGCTAGCTTCATCTGAAACAAATTACACCAGTATACTCCTTCCTAATGGTTACTACGCCTCTGCCATTCCAGCATTATTTCTTCCTAGTCCATAAGATAGGTGTCAGTGTACTGTTTGGCAATCCCATGCAGTTTTACTTTTTTCCGACACCTCCTATTCAGGTTGGAGCAATATTTAGGCTTTTCTCACGTTGGCCACTGAACTACACACATATATATATATAGACATAAATCATCAATTCACATTCAATTTTCATTAAAAAGATATTAAATATTTCAGCTTACCACAATTCAATGGAAATAATAAACAGTTTCGTTGACTGGCAATGAATAGGCACAAATTCCGATCTGCCTCTTGTCCCAGGCTTTTATTTTAGAAAAAAATATGCACTGGTGCTCAACGCACTGTTCTTAGTAGGTTTATTACAAGATGTGGCAAGGAACAGACGCTCTGAACTGACTATATTGGCAGATCTAACCAATCATGCCATGTCTACACATCTTTTCAAAAAAGTACCCCTTCTATTCGTTTCCCATAACAACAGAAAACTAGTAATTGCAGTCCAACTAATCGTGTTTAGTCTTACATCTCATTCCCGCCAATCAAATAGGAGTTAACATGGTAGGCTATTTCCGTAACGTAATGTTTTTCAAACACGTTATAAAAAAAATTTTATTAGCAGAAATGATTTTATGCTGTCAGGCACCCCCACTATTGTATTTTGGCCATAATTATGTTATTAACAGACTAAAGGCGTAACACATAACATATTCTTGGCTAGCAAGTCCTGCCGTACAATAATATATAAGTTAAAGCGAGCTACATGGTGGCGTTCAAAATATGTGTTTTCCAAAGATAGTCGTATATTTGTTTTTTACCACGCGTTCACTTCTATGTCATAGGGTGTCTTCTGTACTTTCAGGAGCTTAGATGTAAATCAGTAGAATTTCAGGTTTCCTAATAAGCATTTTTCATGTTTTAAAACCTGATTCTTGTAGTAGTTGTAGTGTTTTTCTGACACTGTTTATTTGAAAAAAAGTTAGTGCTGGCCTTACACGTGGGATTGGCGTTACTATTAATCGCGCGACGCGTGTAGTGTTGCATGCTTCCTGCCTTCAGTCGTCCCTCTCTCTCTCCTACTTTCATGTCTTTTAGTTACGCCGTGTATAGAATGGAATGAATGAAATATTAAATCTAGGTCATTGATCAGCTTGCGTATCTCAAGGTTTTTCTTAGAAAGGCAGTACACGTTTCATTGAAGAAAGCGTGTGGGAGCAGACATTGTTGAGTCCTCACGTTGAAATGTATCTAACTGATGTATGTTATCATGATTATGTTTGAATATTATTGTATTAGAGTATATTAGTAAGCCTCCGTGTTCCATGAACACTGTTCAACATGCCTGAAGCATTTATATTTAAAAAGAAAAAGAAGAGAAAAATATATAAAAGGAAATGTGGTTACCCCACATTATATAATTGAGGAAAACTATGTAAATGTACAGTGGCGTATCTGCCATAGGGACCTGAGGTGTGGTCACAGCAAGGTGGGAGTCATGAAAAACTAGGGGCGAGTGCACCTGAAATGCACGCAAGGCTGACCCCATATCACAGTAGGGAAATAAATAATATCAAAAGTGATCAGATATAAAAGGCCAGGGTGTCCTTTTGTTGCAGAGGTTTTATTTCCTGTTGCCAGCTGGTAACAGGAAACCCGAGGAGTGACGATAACGCCAAGAAGTCTCCTACAATTCATGTATGCTGACAAGAGATAACAGCAGCAGCTTGGGGCGTGTGATGTGATATCGATATTTCTGCAACTACACACTATCTTATCATTCAACAAGAAACGCCAGGTGATATGTTAAGGACCTGGGTATATCTGACAGTTTCGTTTTAAATAAACACTGGTATTTCAAATCATACTCATGAAGTTGATGGGGTATGATGATAATACAGCCCCTCATACACAGTGACTCTCCTTATTAGATGAATAAAGTATAAGCTGTGAACATTCCAACAGGAAAGACAGATATTAACTTTGTAGTTATTTGGGCAGATTGTCCACACAATTTTAGTTGATCTTTTCTGTAAACTATCTTGTCCTCATTTTCAAAGACCTGTCCAAAAGATATGACTGGACAGACAAAATAAATTGTACAAAAAATATCAAATTTAAAGAAAAACGTAACCACAGGTTTTTATTCACTTCCTCATAGAAACTTAAAGTGTTTTTGTGTTGTGTACCATCATTTCATTTCTCCCCTAAACACTAGGTACATCATACACCAGACACTAGAGCCAAAATAGTGACCGTGTGAGATCTAGGGAGGTAGCGTTAGGTACCCTGCACATAATTCATCATCATCATTTATAGAGTCAGGGGCCTACATGTGCTTGACCTCACACGGTTAATACATACACGGATTTCATTATTTTAGGATACCATCATAACCTCTCCAGCTAAATCTAACTTTGCTACATCTGTCAAGAGTACTCTTGCGCGCAAGTGGATACCTTGGAAGCCAATATTAAATACTCTTGAGTTTTAGTCACTGTTGGACCACTACTGCAAAGCAGGGGAGGCAATCCGTGACATACCTGTTAATTACCTTTATTTATTTATTTACTAATTTACTTACTCGGAGTAACCAAGAGGACATGCACATGTCACCGTTGGGTTTGCCCAAAGCATTATTTGTGCTTCAAGCAAGGTTTATATGAACGGTGATTTGGTTTTAGTCAAGTAAAAGAGTGTAGAAAAATGGTTTACGAAATATGAATGGATTTGGATACAGACTGTTTGTCTTTGTTGAAGGGAGATAAAGTGAGTGAAGGGATGCTTTGAGAAAAGGGAGGAAACTCCGCATACTACGGTTGGTGGATAAAAGTCTTGAATTAGGGTTAAGCAGATTTAGTCGGTTCTCAATTATGGTTGAGAAAATTAGCATCTAACGATTTTATAGTAAGCTTTAAACAAGAGAATATGGTGTTCAGTTAGAACGTCAAAGGGAGATAACGTGGAATTAAGTCCCTTGTAGGTTTTAGTGAGGTGAGGAAAAAATGCACACGGGAATAGAGTGAGAGAAGTCTAAAAATAACAGACGATAGTTCACGGAATTCGCTTACGTTGTAAAAGCGTGAGCAATTTTTTTCAGTGAGTGGAAATAAGGCTGACCAATCGTTTTAGCTGGTAAACAGAGACAGATCAACTGAGCATTGACTAGAAGTCAAGGGGAGAACAGTTTACGGCTCGCAAGTGTGTGGTCGTGTTTTTCTGAAGATGAAGAAACAAGAATGTTGTGCGGTTGCCACAAGTTTGATAAGATCTGTAGAAGTTATCACAGATAGATTAGAAGTGACAAAGTAAACTCATAAGGTATATAGATAAGTTAGGAGATGCTAGTCCTAGGAAATTGTTAAGAGAACAAACAAATGCTTGAGTTGATCCATGAAGGATTGTTGGTGAATGCCTGATCATCAATCACTATAATAAAATCACTGTACGATCATTCACGGAATAACAACCAAGAAGGGTACGAACGAGCCAAGGGTTGAAAGTAAGAAGGAAAGTAGTTCATCCAAGAATTGTCAACTCTGGCGGAGAGGGCCAGTACCAAACACTACTAACTTAAAACTTGGAAGATATACAAGGAGACTGGTGTGAGTCACACAACTAGGCCTGCCACCTGCCACCTAGTAAAGATTAAGACGAGGTAGTGCTGTTACACACACCATCATAGCTGGCAGACGCTGGAGTTGGGTTGGCCACGTCCTTAGAAGAGACCCTGATGCCATAACAAGAGTCGCTATGCTAGGGACCCATAAAGGAAAGCGAAAGAGAAGCCGACCAAACACAAATTGGCGGAGAACGATGGAGGACGAGATGCAAAAAATGAACCAGAGCTGGGACACTGTACGAAGGATGACCGCCGACCGAGCAGTTTGTTGCTGCCCTACAAGACTCCAAGGCGTGATAGCCACTGACTGCTTTGACAGCCAGCGGCAAATGATCAAAGAAGAAGAAGAAGAAGAAGAAAAGAAGGCAAAGATAAAAGTCTAGACCCTATACAAAGTTTTGTACTAGAACTCTTGCAACCTGACTGGTAATCAAAATTAAGAAAGTGGCGATTTTCTAAGTATTTAACAGTAATCCAGTCTTCGTTTTGTTTAAGAAGTGTATCTATCTTTCGAGAATCCGAATGGCTAAGCAGTTAGAACGCTTCCACTAGCGTCAAAGTTACCTGTTTCCGGGATCAAAACCTAGTAGCGTCACATACTTAGCTGTAAATGAGTACCTGACTTACGTTAGGGACGGCAAACACTGCCAGGAAAGGAATTGGTCGCCCCGTCTCAAAAACCTTGACGTAGTATAAAGAAGTCTCTAACACTTCACTCCTATAGCGGTCTTGCTATGGGATTACCTTTGGTAACCTTTACCTTTTTAAAATCTATCTTTCCGAAAGATATTTGTTTTCTACAGACAGTATTACGTTAGCAAGCCGTCTTTTCAAGAAGATAAATATATCGTCTGCCTGCATGCTCATCTCAGTGTTCAGTTTGACAGTAGCCCGGCAAACGCAGAAAAAGAATAAATATCTCAAGATAGATAGAGGCAATCTTCTGAGCCGTCAGTCCACATTGTAATTGCTATATCAATGCCGCTTTAACTTTATCTTGACAACCATCATCAGTCACAACAGCTCACGCTGCAAACATAATAGCTGAGTGAAAGCATCATACGTATCAGACAGCGGTGTATGCTTTTTTGTTTTTCCGGAAAGGTGGGGGGGGGGGGGGGGGGGGGGGGTCAAGTATAAGCCGCATTTTCGGGGTTAATATTGGACGTTTTGTGTGCTAGTATAGACGCATTTTCAATTTTTTTTAAAACCCTGTGAAGGATTTAATTACATTTGTTACACTTAATTGTACAGCTTAGTTTGAGAGGACAAGAAAAATTCTAAGTAGGAAAAAATTCGATAGGGGATAATAAGATATTGTTGTCGCATAATGCTATTGGGACTCGATATCTAAGTAATCAAAACATAATGAAACACCGGCTAGAATGTGCGCTAAGTCAGCCAACGGGAATAAAGTCAGTTCAAGGCATGATTTTAGACTGCTAAGAGTAAACAATAGGGGAGGAGAGAATCGTAGAAACTTGGATGTGTTTCCATTAACAGTAGAGAGCAACACCAGGATTTCTTCTGATAAAGCTAGTCTAGTTATATAGTACAGAATTGGAGCTTTCTTCTGACACCTGTATCATCGTTGTGTGAGCAGTAGCAGCGGAGAAAAAGGAGTTTGAAGGCAGTAAAACTTAAGTTATTTGCAGTGTTTCACTGTTTTGACTGCCTTGGAAAGAGATACACGGGTCGGAAGTCAGAGAAAGATTGTCAACCATCATTTAAGGAGCACTCGGTTAAGTGCAGAAACAGAAGAATATTAGTTCAATTTATGTGTGAAGAGTCAAGTCATAGGAAGAAAAAGACTGGTTAACTTTTTGTCAGAAAAGCAGAGACACTTTAATACAGTTAAAGTATACACTATAATATCACTGTGATTTCTGTTGATATTGTGTAAATAGAAATTCATATCCATATATCATCTCCATCAATTCTAAGACCAGAAGAAAAGAGAATCATCATAAATAAATTGATTTTAATTGTAACTTGGATTTTGTTAATTTCATAAAGTTACAGTTGAGTTCAATTTGAATTTCATTGTTAGTTAAAGCATAGGATAGTTTTTACGAGAAGACGCTCTAGGCTCTTGATCTTCTTATTGCCACCGGACAAGAGATCTTTACTGTCTGACTATCATTTGTGCTATCATACACCAGTGCTCATTTCTGAGACTGGGGTATATCTTGTAGTTCATTATTCTTTATTGAACTAGCATCGACTGTCATCAAGGCAACAACAACTATAGATACCATCTCTTTGCACTGGGGCTCGATCGCGGGATATCCTTGATAATCCTGAGCTTAGAAATTTTTTTTAGAAAGTTTTGAACATTTTTTTCAAAAGTGAAATAATTTTTTTTTTTTTTTTGAAGTACCATTGAGTACAAAATAGAAAGACTCTCACATAAATTGTGACAATATTCATTAATTATGTTTAATTTTATTAAGCTTAAATTAATTAGTTGAGTAAGACTATTCACCCTCTCAACAGCAAGACAATGGCTGATCTGGTAAAGGTTAATTCTGCCATTATACAGATGGGGAAGGAGTTAGGCCTAAGTGGCGATGCTCTTATGCAGTATGTCACATCGGAAAGTGATACGTAAATGGACAGTGAAGCTAAGAAATTGGAAGCTGAGGACAAAAGGTTAGCAGCCGAAAAGGAGACCAATAAGCTTGAATAAGAAGCTGGAAGAGAAGCTAAGAGAATGGAAAGGGAAGCTGAAGAAAGGAGATTAGAAGTCGAGAGAGACGAAAGGATATAGGCTGAAAGAGAGAATGAGTTGAGATTAAGACAACTGCAAATTCAGGCAGCTGCAAGTACAAGTGGTAGTAGTTCACCTCACTCTGACAGTAGCTCTCGCCAAGGTCCTCAAAGTGGTGCTATGAACTTCCATTTGGATGCTGTTATGGAGAAGGACGATTCTATTGAGGCCTGCATAGACAGATTTGAGCATCTTGCTTCGACATATGGCCTAAAGAAGGAAAAGTGGAGTGTTAAGCTCTCTCAGGGATTGAGGGGTATTTCTTATGAAGTGTTTTTGAAACTACCCAAAGAGGAACAGGAAGATTTCGAAGCCCTGAAGCAAGCCTTGCTTGTTCGCTATAAGCAGAACTCAGGCTTATCGTAAGAAATTCCGAACTGCCAAGAAGGAGGCTGGAGAAACCTATCAACAATACACAGCTCGGTTGGAAACTTATTTACTGAGGTGCGGTAAGTTGGGAAACATTTCACAAGTTTTCAAGGGACTTAAGGAGATAATTCTGATTGAACAACTCCTAGATTCCATGACCGCTGAAACGAAAAAGTTCCTGATAGAAAATAGATGGGACAGGCTGGAAGAAATAATCAAATATGCAGAAAGAAACCAGCTGGTACAGTTTCTAACACAAGGTGCAAAAAGGAAACAAGGAGAATTTCTCCAGAAGTCTCACAACCACTTCGAGCAGGAAGAAGATGAACCCACTCCAAACCACTTCCACAAGGCTAACCACCGAAACCATCAGGCACATGAAAGAAACCCTCTGGCATACGATAACAAACCTTTCAGAAAGGAAGAAAAGTGGTGTAAGACTTGTAAAATGAGCAAACACAATACTGCAGGGTGCAGAAGGAAGAACCCTCCTCATTAAGCTGCATGTTTACATGTGAGGGCTAGATTCCGCCTTTCTCCTACACCATGTCAGACAGAATCGCGAGATCGCACACATGCCAGTCGTGGATGAGTTTATGCATCCACCTTGCTCTGAGAGATAGATAGATAGATAGATAGATATGTAGATAGGTAGTTAGATATGTAGATAGGTAGTTAGGTAGATAGGTAGGTAGGTAGGTACAACTGCACACAACATATCAACATCAATAAACGAATACTCCGTTAGCTCCCCAAGGAGCATTAACCTTGACCTAACACATACCAAATTCTCCTATCGTGAGCCGCCAGTATTCCTCACCATTGTTATTTCTGTCTGTAGCTCTCTTCTCCATTCATATTTTGGTCTGCATCTACTTCCCTTTACTCCCAGGGATTCCAGAACAAGCCTGATAATGCTATCAACAGGTTTCCTCAGTGTGTGTCGTTTCCATTGCCAGCGTCTTCTTCTCAGTGGTACTTGTCTGTTTCTTGTCATCAGTTCCAGGTTGGTGATCTTGTACGTGACCTTTCAGTCCTTGTATTATACTCAAGAACCTTTTTATGAAAGTCTATAACCTCTTGGATGTTGTTTTTGTTGTTCTCCATGTTTCAGAGCCATACAATAGGACTGGCTTGACATTTGAGTTGACGATTCTTACTTTTGTGCTGGACGTGATTTGTCCGTGTTGTTTGTTGAAGTTTTCGTGACTAAAAATTATTAACAGGATGCAGATAGGTCCTATACCCAACCTTCCTTAGTCGCGTCTTACGACATGCATAGTGGGTGGTGTGTTACTATTTTGGGCCCAGTAAAATACGGGTGGACATATTGAAATGGCTTTCATGTATGTTTATGTTTTTTACTCAACTTAGAAATTTCTCAGTTTGTGACACAAAGTAGAAAGGTCTCATTTTTTTTTTTTTTTTTTTTTTTTTTCCCTTAACCAGCGGCACTTGGGCTTTCAGCCCTTCGGCCCAATGACATGTCATTGCGACGCTGGGTAACCTGAGGACTTTCCTTCCAACCCGGTCAGGAGCTTCGCTCCTTCCCATCCACAGAGGGTTTATCACAGGAGCCGTTCAGGCTATTCAGTCAAATTTCCGGCCGTAAACATTTCTTCAAACGCCGACGCCCGGGTTTGAACCATGAACACCTGGTCGCCAGTACAACGCCGAAGCCATTACACCAAAGGTCTCATTATGTGACAGTATTTACACCGTGTTATTCCCACAGAGAACCTATTTTCTAATCTGTAGTGCTACTTTCACTTTTATTTATTTTATTGTCTAGATCAGCGGTTTTCAACCTGTGCGCCGCGGCGCCCTGGGGCGCCATGACTGACGGTCAGGGGCGCCGTGGGTGGGCGTGGATTTTTTTCGTATTTAGCTGTAAAGAAAAGACAGAGCTGTGGGAAATGTCATTTTTGGTGTTTGTCAACCTGCGTGACCCTGGAGAAATTGTTTAAAAGACTCTCCATAGCTCTCGTGCTCAAAAAAGGTTAGGCTAAATGTCGAAACATCGCTAGAGTTTTTACCAGTTATCCCACAGGGGAGCCGCAGAAAGAATGTAGTTGGTCAGGGGAGCCATGGACTCAAAACGGTTGAAAACCGCTGGTCTAGATTGAACTTCAAGTAGATTTGATTTGAAACCATGTCGCCAATCGGTGCTTCAGAGAGGATTAAGTGCCGCCTTGACGACGAAGTTACTTATACAACACCACACCTATCCTCTGTCCTTTACTATTCTCACTCTTCTATCATTTACTAGACACAGTATTAAGATCTTTGTCTTGTGTAATCTGGCATATACTGTTAAATGGGAAGGCTGCAGAAATGATTGCGTCTATAACACTGGCTAACAAAAAAAAATTGTTTTTTTCTTTCTCTAACATTTCTATGTTTTTCTGGTCAATTTTAATGCGCTGTTTTAAAATCTGCAAACCGTTTTTCTCTATCAGGTCGGGATCTCTAGAAATACGCAATTGAAGTTTTTTAACAACGCATACCGGTACAGTATTACAACATCATTCGTACAAGAAGTATAACAGTTATGTAGGCTTGAATTTCTTTGCAGTCGACTTTCGTCGGTGAATGGCATGTGGTATATCGCGATGAAGCATCCAACAATAATCGGCAAGCATGGTCACACTCCACCGTCCTTGATAATGTGACTCCACTACGGCGATATCTTGATGGAATTGTTCTCCATTTTCATCGCTGACTTCGCCAAGGTTGTCAGGGAAAAAGTCAAGATGCGAATCGAGCAAATGGATTTTGAGGGACATGTTACAGCCCATAATTCTGTATGCATCTATGCACTGCTTAACAATATGCACATAGTCGACAGATTTGTGATTTCCCAGAAAGTTATCGACGATCGATTTGAATGCCATCCATGCGCGAAGTTCACTACCATGTAACAAGTTCTCGAATTGTTTGTCTGCAATAACTTTCCTAATCTGAGGTCCTACAAAGATACCTTCCCTTATCTTTGCATCGCTAACTTGCGGAAACTTTTCTCGAAGATAAGTGAAAGCTTTGCTCGTTTTATCTAACGCTTTTACGAAATTCTTCATGAGCTCCAACTTTATATGTAACGGTGGTAAAATGATGCTGTCTTTGTTAACTAATGGCTCGTGTATTACATTTTTATGCCCGAGCTGCATACGATCCCTGATAGGCCACACCTTTCTTGCATAATGTTCCTGTCTGTTGTGGCTGTCCCATTCACATAGGAAGCAACAAAATTTAGTATACCCAGTCTGCATGCCCGTGAGAATTGCAATGACCTTTATGTCTCCACTAATCCGCCATTGGTAGTCATTGTACTTTATTTTTGCCAAAAGTATAGCCATATTGTCATAAGTTTCTTTCATATGAACAGAGTAGGCGACTGGAATTGATGAAAATAAATTTCCGTTATGCAATAACACGGCTTTTAGACTAGTCTTGGAAGAGTCGATGAAAAGTCGCCATTCGTTGACTATGTGCTCATGACCGAGGTGCACCATTAGACCGTTTACATCTTTGCAATAGCAAATGTCATCATCCATCTCTCAGTATTGAACAAGTTCTCTGTGTCTATGACGAAAAATTTAGATATCGGAGTATTGGGCGCTAAAAGATTCCATTCTCTGAGTCGCGAACCGAGTAATTCCGCTTGTCCTTTGGTAAGAGCGAGATCACGTATTAGATATGAAAGTTCTGAATGGTTAATTAAGTGAGCACCATCATTCACCGGTATATAATCCGAGTCAGAATTAGTTTCTAAAGCAGGTAAACTATCACTTTCTGATGGTTCATTCACGTCCAACGGATATTGTTCTGGTGGAACTGGTTTCGAAACCGATTCAATATTTGGATAAACCACAGACTTTCTAGTTTTAAAAGTGAAACCATGGATATTTGTCAAGCAGAAGTAACAATCAGTAGCGTGATTTGTCGGTTCACGCCATATTACTGACACTCCAAAAGGCATCGATCGACTTATACTTCTGCGATTTTCGTAACCAATCTGCCAATGTATTAGCACAAGTCGAACAAACTGCATTTGGCTTCCAAGATTTATTTGCATCATCAACTTTCGAATCGAAAAAAAGTTCATATGCTTTCTTTAGTAATGGTGTAAAGTTTTTCTGGTGAACACGATCGGTAAAATATCCACACACGTAACAGAACAGATCAGCCAAATTTCTACAACTTCTAGAAGCCATATTTCGCTCAGAATTATTGCAAAATACAGTAACTATTTGAAAAATAGTGTAACATAAGTCATGCATCTTTTAGCAGTATAAAAAGTAGAATTATTTTGCATTTTATTAATTTTTAATAAGTTATATAGTAAAAATGAAACGGAGCAAATAACGGTTTCCCAAAAATTTATTTATTCACAAATATCTTAAGAACCCGATGTGATAGAGATAAACGGATTTCAAATTTGAAATCAGCGCAAGAAACTGACCTAAGAACACTTATTCTTATATAAGAAAGAAAAATGTTGTTTGTCAGTGTAATTAGTCTGGGGCGCCCTTGGGTTACGTGGAGAGATCGTGCTAGTGATCTCTGTCCACGAAGCACTATTTTTGTAGTGTCTAGTTGGCAGAGAGGATAGTAACGATTAACTCTCGTAGCTAGGTGGTGGTGTCGTCCTGGGTTCGACTCCCGGTAGTCCTTTCACTTCGGTTGTTGTGCTGTGGTCTAGTCTTCTACTTCTATATTTCTCACGAGTGCCTGATACATAACTCTGAGTATTATTTATTTATTTACTGTGCCAGACTACCTACCGTCGGTCTTATGATTATCCGCCCTATTGTATTTATCCTCCTGTTATTTTCTCCTCTGGCGTTTTCCAGCAAGAATACTAGTTTTTAAAATGTAAAAATAAAATCATTATAGATACGTATGTAATATGTATTTGACTGATTTTGTTATCTTTTATAATATTTTCTCTCAATTCATAGTTTAAGGAGGATCTCTGTGTTTTTTTTTCTTCCAATAAATGATTTTCTCCATGGAGAAGAGGTCCGGAGACAGAAACGAAAATGGTGAGAAAGACCATTAAAATACCTTGAGTTGATGGTAAGTGACAGGAGAACTTGGTATACGCTTGTTGAAGGCCTGTACTTCGTGGGGGGGGGGGTGAAGGATAATTATAATGATGAATACATGCTTTTCCTTCTTCCAGTCACTGTTCAGGACCCACCACAACGACACGGGGAAATTTCAGCAAAGCTGTAGATGGTATGTACAAATGTCACACATTAAATATAATAACGTGCACATTTTTAGCTTCACGACTTACCTTGAAAACGTTTGTCCGCAAGTAAGAACACGTGATAATTTTTCTTCAGGTCAGATTGTCTGACATGCGTAATATTAAACCATCGTGTAGACATGAATACCACAGGGGCCGTTTGCTGGAGCTTTCATGCATGGCACGATCAAATATCACAACCTGCACTTAAAACAAAAAGGCTTACTCATTTAAAAAACACTTAAGACGAAGACATTAGTTCCGCTTCAGTGGTTGTTGTGCATCGCTTTTATCCATTTGTTTTTCTTATGCACCACTATACATAAACACGTCATAACGCATATCATGTCGCCAATCGGTGCTTCAGAGAGGATTAAGTGCCGCCTTGACGACGAAGTTGCTTATACAACACCACACCTATCCTCTGTCCTTTACTATTCTCATTCTTCTATAGCGGAAGGATAGGTATGGTGCTGTTCTAGTTCACTATTCCAATAGGGTTTGTAGTGTTTACGAGCCCCTCTAGGTATTGTTTCACGAGCAGCCTGTAATATGCATCTGCTGAATTCATCGACTAGCTTATTGATGTCTTTGTCTACAGTCAGATCTCTAGCCAGTATACTGGTACGATGCTGGTACATTGTCCAGTCTGCCTTCTTGTAGTTCCACCTAGAGAGAGTGCGGCTCTCCTTGACAAGTTCATTTTCCACAATTAAGAAGACTGGCTGGTGGTCGCTGCCTCCAAGTTTTCCCTACAACGCGTGTGGTGTTCCACTCCAGGCCTGGTGAGTGGAATGCCAAGTCTGGTGTAGAGGTGGTGTGCCATGATCTCGAGTAGAAGGTTGGTGGGTCGATTGGCTGGGTTATCAAGATAAGCCCATTGTCGTCCTTCCAGTTTTCAAGCTCATCACCTCTCCTGTCCATGTGATCATAGCCTCAGCTCTGTGAGTGGCTGTTGAAGTCTCCGCATACAATCAGTCTTTATTTTGCTGGGATTGTGTCTAGTGCCAGTGGGCGGTCGCTCGGACAGTAGTAGTTGAGCAGGTGGAATTCTGTACTTTCTGTCCTGAGATGAAGCATCTGGTATTCCGCCCCCTCCATATATGTTTCAAGCTGACAGGCACTGATGTTATTCCTCACGAGTGTCAGTATTCCACCCTTTCGCCTGTCTATTCGGTCGGATCGGTAGCACTGGTAGCTGTGGTGAAGTGGGATGTTATAAATATTTATAGGGGACTTAGTGTACTGACTGAGATCAGCTGTGAAGGTATCTATATCTATTAAAAGTAGTGTATTATAGATAACCTTACTTGCTACCACATATCTCTTTATCTCAGTCAGAATTATTCTGGAATAGTGTGATGCTACGTTATGTGTCTAGGGTATGTGTATGATGAAGTGTAAGTCACAACAACAGACAGATAAACAATTTAATGTAATCCACTACTCTTGACAACACTGTGACACTCACATACATATAACACTCTATGAGAATATCTTAAAGGAGGCACTGATAACTTTCAAATAACAATATGTATTCATTACTGGCATGAATGAATATGTGTCCTGATTCAACTACAAGGGAATCAGGAATCACAATCAATTTAAATTACAAGTTATGTACAGAATGTATTTAATATGAATATTGTAGTGACATATATTATTACAAATGTTCTATGTGTGTCAGTTGTGTAGTAGTAAACTGAGGTAATACTGGTTTTGTTTTGTTCAAGCTCTGTTGGTATTTGTCATCATGACTTCAATAGTTTGTCTTTAGGGACCATTATTGTAGATGTTCACAGTTCCTGATTTTAAGACAAGTAAATTCCCCTCTGAATGGTATTTTTATAAAGTTATTTCTAGATGAGGGGACATAATGTTGAGCTCAGCTGGCCAACTCTGCTTATCTTTAGTGATGGCGGCAGGAAAGGACTCCTCTGCTCGAATTCTCCTCTGGGCTCAGGAGACACCTCACTGATAGCTAAAAAGACCAAGGAGTATGCTGTCCGACTCTGGATTCAGCAAATCTCTGACCAGGTGCTGCTCACTACCATCAAGACCACTGTCCCTGAAATCAAGAAGGATGTACCTTCTACTTCATAACTAATTTATATTCTCTTTTACACTGATCACAATACAGCACAAACATTGCGTTCAGAGCGTTAGGCCAACAGTCAGCTTCATTTGAAATACTTTATTCCAGTATTACCCTTCTTAATGGTTACTACGCCTCTGCACTTCTAGCATTATTTCTTTCTAGTCCATCATCCAGGTGTCAGTGTACTGTTTGGCCATTCCATGCCGTTTTACTTCTCTCCGACACCCTCTGTTCAGGCTGGAGCATTATAGGCTTTACCTCACGTTTGCCACTGAACTACACATATATATACAGGCATAAATCAACAATTCACATTCAATTTTTCATTAAAAGATACTGAATGGTTCAAGCTTACCACAATTTCATGGAAATAAACACAGATACGTTGATTAGCAATGAATTCTGGCACAAACTGGCACAAATTCCGTCCTGCCTATGTTCCAGGCTTTTATTTTAGCAAAAATGTGAGCTGGCTTCAACGTACTGTCGCTTTATCAAGCTTATTTGAATTAGTGGTCTCGAACTAACGCTCCCAAGTGTGTATATCAGCGAGACTGGCCAATGAGCCACGTTTCGACAAGTGTTTGAAAAAATGTTACCTTTCCCCGTTTCCCCTAACAACCAAGATAGTATTTATAGCCCGACCAATCGTGGTTAGGCTTTCATTTGTTGCGCTCCAATCAATTTGGAGTTTACATGGTAGGCTATTTATGTAACGTAAGGTTTTTTTTAAACACGTTATAAAAAAAATTTTATGAGCAGAAATGATTTTATGCTGTCAGGCACCCCCAATATTTTATTTTGGGTATAATTTATTAATTCCTGGACTATTTGCGTAACGTTTTACATATTATTTGTCAGCAAACCCTAAGGAACCCAAAATTACTAATTTAAAGGAGCTACGTGGCTGCGTTCAAAATATGCAATTTCTTCTATCTCCTGTTTAGAAGATGTGCTGTCTGGGTACTGTTATGTGTTCAAACGTAAACCCATCTATTGTTATCTTTTCTAATAAGAGTCTGTTATGATTTATAAACCTAACTCTGGGAAAGGGTAGTGTATTTTATCACTGTCCGTCTGAAAAAAAATTTAGTGCATGTAGACTTACACGCGTGATGGTAGTAATTGTGTATCGCGCGAAGCGGGTTTAGTGTTCGGCTTTCTGCCTCTCCCTTCTCTTTTTATCCCTTTAGTCCATCTGTTCGTTCGTTTTGGTAACGCAGTATAATTAATGTTAGGGTTAATTTAGGTCATTACGCAGTACGTCTCAATGCTTTTCCAAGAAATACAGCACACGTTTCATTGAAGAAGGCGGGTAATAATACAGTAAGCTTTACTATCAACGTGAAAGCGTTACAATTTGCAGACGAAGCAGAAAACAAGGGGGATTTCGAGTACATTCTTTGTGACAGCACTGTCATTTTACCATTGCTCTTCTCTTTATTAATTTTATTTGTTAGGCTTCATTTTACCTAATAATTTATATATGTGGATTAGAATATTTCATGACACTTCCCCTCTTAAAACAGACATTATATGTCAGTCCTTTATTCTATATACACATAGAGAAATTTATTATTATTTCTGGGGTTTACGGTGATTCTCATCACACGGATGGCGGCTTAAAAAATCCGCTCCCAGATTGGTTTTTTCCAGATATATATTCAATGCTAAAATTATATGGAGCCAGAAGCAAAGACCATCGGAGTAACCTAGAGTTCTCATGCTTAGCCTGTGCTAAAAACGATAAAGGTTTGTGGTCAGTTTGCAACTTAAATGCCTTCCCATATAGATAAATATTGAATTTCTTTATTGCCCATATTACTGCAAGACATTCTTTTTCGCTAGTTGAGTAGTTGATTTCAGCTTTATTCAACTTTCTGCTAGCATATGCCACTGGGCTTAATTCCCCATCCAATGCATCTGATTTCTGTAGTAAAGTTGCACCTAGCCCAATATTACTTGCATCCGTCCTTACTATGAATTCTTGACTTAAGTCAGGTAATTTCAAAATGGGTTTACTTGTGAGCTTTTCCTTCAATTCTTGGTAAGTCATTTCACATTGTGGTGTCCATGTAATGCGATCTGGAAGTCCTTTACGTGTCAATTCCGTTAAAGGTGCACATATGGAATTAAAGTTTTTGATATACTTCTGGTAGAAACCACATAATGAGACAAAGGATCTCACGTCCTTCTTGGTTTTTGGTCTCGGGGCTTTCTGTAGTTTCTCTAAATTCTTTGGGTCGGGGGTCATGTTTCCCTGATAAACTGTGTGTCCCAAAAATTCCAATTCTTTACATCCAACGCAACATTTGGTTGGACGGGCTGTTAAATTTGCCTCCCTAAGTCGATCAAACAGCATGTTCAGAGAGTCAATGTGTTCCTCAAATGTTTCTGTTGCTATAAGGATATCATCCATAAAATTTGTTATACAGGGATTATTCAGAGGATCCAATAATTTTCTCATCATTCTAGAGAAGACACTAGGCGCATTCTTCAATCCAAATGGCAATCTATTAAACTCATAGTGTCCTTCTGAGGTACTGAAAGCTAGGTATGGTCTAACCTCAGGCTTTACTGGAATCTGATAGTATCCTTTACTCAGATCCACTTTTGAGAAATATTTAGCTTTATTTAGTCTGGCAAACAGCTGATTTGTATCCGGCAATGGATCACCTGTCCTTCTGTAATAGCGTTCAGTCTCCTGTAATCTATACAGAGTCTATGTTCTCCAGAGGGCTTCCTTAAGAGTACAACACCGGAACTATACGAAGACTCACTGTGCGAAATAATTCCTTCTTTCAATAGATAGTCTATCTCTTCCTTCAAAGCTTTTTCCTTAGCAAACGGAATCGAATATGGTTTCATACAGACAGGTGTGGAGTCTATGAGTTTCATATCATATTCCAATAGGTTTGTATGCCCTGGTCGGTCTGTTAACACCTCTGCATGATTCTTTAGAACCTGTTGCACTCTCTCTTTCTGAGTTTTCGTTAAATGTGTACTGATTTTCACCTGTGCTGCTGTCTCACAGGGGTGTAATGGATATTCAAATGATGAAAGTGGTTCCTTTTTTCATCTCCATGGCGATGGACAAGGTCAACAAGTGTGTCTCTTCCTGATGTTCTCTTTCCAAATATTTCTTCAGGAGATTCACATGATAGATTTTTTCTTTCCCCTTCTTATCTATCTTATAATTTGTTCTAGACACCTTCTCTAGAACTGTATATGGACCCTGCCATCCAATTTGTAACTTATTCTGACTCCCGGGCAAAAGAAGCAGTACCTTCTCTCCCACAGCAAAATTTCTGTCTTTCGCCTTCCTGTTATAATAGGCAGCATGTTTCTTCCTGGCTTGTTTCAAATTTTCATTGGCAAGTTTCCAGCCAGTTTTCAACCGAGTGGTCAGCTCATTCACATATTGGTATGAAGATGTAATGTTTTCCTCTGCCTTTTCATCAGTCCACGTTCTTAACAAAGCTACATATGGACCTTTAATTGTGTGGACCTATTTGTCCATGCACCGGTATGGTCTCTTCCACTTGAAGCTTTATAGTGATGCTTTTTCCTCCCAGAATTATCATTCACAAAACGACCGCTACCAATTTTTCTTTTGGGGCTTTCTCCCCTCTTAAAATTCTTGATGAGAGATTTCCTCTCTACATCCTCTTCCTCCAGTTTGTTTAAGTCCGATTGAGGGATTGTCGGCTTATCCTGGGGTAAGACATCCTTTTGCACTCTCCGCATAGTGGCCATTGTAAAACAGTTAAGTGAAGCTTGTCCGTGAAAAGGGGCTTCCCATTCCATTTGGTCCACTTTATCAAATCTATATTTCTTTCTATTATCAGGCCTAATTTTGCCCCGTGGCGTGTCCAGGTCCTGATCCATGTTCCCACTTGTGGGTGTTCCCTCATGTGCTATACTACACCTTTCTACAAAGTTCTCAATGTCCCATCTTGCTTTGGGCCAATAATAATTGTGAGCCACCTTTTGAATGATGGTACCTATCTTCTCATGGTCCCCATCTGGTTTCACATGTAGGCTCCTTATTAAGTCTGCCCTATATTTTTTTGGAAGAACCAGCTGTCCGTGACCATGGGATCTAGTTCCGGCCTTCCTATACATCAACTTGTTTTTCATGTAAAAATCTCCCTTGCCTGGAGTTGTATGACAAGTTGACAATTTTCTGAAACAAGGCTTGAGTGTTTTATCTCCAGCCTGTGCCTTCCTCATCTCTTCTGGAGTGGTATCCAACATAATATCCTCCTCCTGTCTTGAGGTCGACCTGACCTGAAGGGTTGCCATATACACAGGTTTCCTTCTGCAACGGTCAGTGTCATGATTGTCCATCTGACAATTCTTACACCACCTTTTTCCTTGGTTGAAAGATTTTCTTTCATTATATTTCCTTTCATCGAATTGTGGGAATTTATTTTTATTGTCATACCGTGGCCTATCAAATTGGTGCTTACCTTTATTTTGGTCCTTAGGATCAAATTTATTAAAGTTCTGTGGTGCCCTAAAGTTGTCCACCTGTTTCTTTTTATTACCTGTTACCTCTGCTTGAGCTGCTTGATACCTTTCAGCAACATTTAGCAACTCATCCAGCCTCTCTGCACCTTGTTCCATGAGAAACTTTCTCAGGTCTGGAGCCATGGACTCTCTTAGTTGCTCTATAAGGACCATTTCCTTAAGATCTTGGGTTTTCCCCAGAGAAGTCCATTTCTCCAAGTATGTCTCTATTCGTGCAGAGAACTGGTGATAGGTTTCACCTGACAGTAGTTTAGCATTCCTAAATTTTTTTCTATAGAATTCTGCATTCTTTTCATACCTTAACAAAAGAGCCTGCTTTAGCATGTCATAATTTTCCTGATCACCTCTGCTCATTTTTGCAAAAACTTCATAAGCTGCCCCACGAAGTCCCTGAGATAACTTTAAGCTCCACCTTTCTCTCTCTAACCCATACGTGGTAGCTAATAGTTCGTACCTATTTATATAGCTCTCAATATCATCGTCTTTCTCAACAAAATGATCTAAATGAAAATTCATAGCTGAGATTGAGGCTCCCTGAGTAACCGTAGCATCAGAGGCAAAGGGACTGGCACCATTTTCAGGAGCATGGCCTTGAAACTCAAACTCCCTTAGTCGTAACTCATGTTCCCTTTGTAATCTTTTATCTTCTGCTTCCCTTTCTGCAGCTAATTTTCTTTCTTCTCTTTCTGCAGCTAATCTCTTGTCTTCTCTTTCTGCCTCCAATTTCTTAGCCTCAGCCTCAATCTGCAACCTCTTAGTCTCAGCCTCAGCTTGCAACCTCTTAGTCTCAGCCTCAGCTTCAAATTGTAACTTCTTAATTTCCCTTTCAGCCTCTAACCTTCTTTCGGCTTCTTTTTCTAATCTTCTTTCTTCGCGTTCAATAAATTTGTCACATTCCGTTGTGACATAGGCAACCATAACTTGCCCATCTAATCCTAACTCTTTTGCAGTCTGAACCGCAGCAGATCGAAATTTGGCCAGGTCCGCCATTGTCTATCATGTAACTTAATACAATGTCTAACCAACAATTCAATCTCTAATGGACAAAACAGGCACCGTGAGCTCAACCTTATTTAATTCCACCCAAGGATACCTTTTAATTCTTATATTCCCTGAAGTGAATTACCCCCAATATTTTTAATAGTTAAAGATTCAAAATCCCAAGAGCGAGACCCCAATATATGTGGTGAAGTGGGATGTTATAAATATTTATAGGGGACTTAGTGTACTGACTGAGATCAGCTGTGAAGGTATCTATATCTATTAAAAGTAGTGTATTATAGATAACCTTACTTGCTACCACATATCTCTTTATCTCAGTCAGAATTATTCTGGAATAGTGTGATGCTACGTTATGTGTCTAGGGTATGTGTATGAAGAAGTGTAAGTCACAACAACAGACAGATAAACAATTTAATGTAATCCACTACTCTTGACAACACTGTGACACTCACATACATATAACACTCTATGAGAATATCTTAAAGGAGGCACTGATAACTTTCAAATAACAATATGTATTCATTACTGGCATGAATGAATATGTGTCCTGATTCAACTACAAGGGAATCAGGAATCACAATCAATTTAAATTACAAGTTATGTACAGAATGTATTTAATATGAATATTGTAGTGACATATATTATTACAAATGTTCTATGTGTGTCAGTTGTGTAGTAGTAAACTGAGGTAATACTGGTTTTGTTTTGTTCAAGCTCTGTTGGTATTTGTCATCATGACTTCAATAGTTTGTCTTTAGGGATCATTATTGTAGATGTTCACAGTTCCTGATTTTAAGACAAGTAAATTCCCCTCTGAATGGTATTTTTATAAAGTTATTTCTAGATGAGGGGACATAATGTTGAGCTCAGCTGGCCAACTCTGCTTATCTTTAGTGATGGCGGCAGGAAAGGACTCCTCTGCTCGAATTCTCCTCTGGGCTCAGGAGACACCTCACTGATAACTAAAAAGACCAAGGAGTATGCTGTCCGACTCTGGATTCAGCAAATCTCTGACCAGGTGCTGCTCACTACCATCAAGACCACTGTCCCTGAAATCAAGAAGGATGTACCTTCTACTTCATAACTAATTTATATTCTCTTTTACACTGATCACAATACAGCACAAACATTGCGTTCAGAGCGTTAGGCCAACAGTCAGCTTCATTTGAAATACTTTATTCCAGTATTACCCTTCTTAATGGTTACTACGCCTCTGCACTTCTAGCATTATTTCTTTCTAGTCCATCATCCAGGTGTCAGTGTACTACTTGGCCATTCCATGCCGTTTTACTTCTCTCCGACACCCTCTGTTCAGGCTGGAGCATTATAGGCTTTACCTCACGTTTGCCACTGAACTACACATATATATACAGGCATAAATCAACAATTCACATTCAATTTTTCATTAAAAGATACTGAATGGTTCAAGCTTACCACAATTTCATGGAAATAAACACAGATACGTTGATTAGCAATGAATTCTGGCACAAACTGGCACAAATTCCGTTCTGCCTATGTTCCAGGCTTTTATTTTAGCAAAAATGTGAGCTGGCTTCAACGTACTGTCGCTTTATCAAGCTTATTTGAATTAGTGGTCTCGAACTAACGCTCCCAAGTGTGTATATCAGCGAGACTGGCCAATGAGCCACGTTTCGACAAGTGTTTGAAAAAATGTTACCTTTTCCCGTTTCCCCTAACAACCAAGATAGTATTTATAGCCCGACCAATCGTGGTTAGGCTTTCATTTGTTGCGCTCCAATCAATTTGGAGTTTACATGGTAGGCTATTTATGTAACGTAAGGTTTTTTCAAACACGTTATAAAAAAAATTTTATGAGCAGAAATGATTTTATGCTGTCAGGCACCCCCAATATTTTATTTTGGGTATAATTTATTAATTCCTGGACTATTTGCGTAACGTTTTACATATTATTTGTCAGCAAACCCTAAGGAACCCAAAATTACTAATTTAAAGGAGCTACGTGGCTGCGTTCAAAATATGCAATTTCTTCTATCTCCTGTTTAGAAGATGTGCTGTCTGGGTACTGTTATGTGTTCAAACGTAAACCCATCTATTGTTATCTTTTCTAATAAGAGTCTGTTATGATTTATAAACCTAACTCTGGGAAAGGGTAGTGTATTTTATCACTGTCCGTCTGAAAAAAAATTTAGTGCATGTAGACTTACACGCGTGATGGTAGTAATTGTGTATCGCGCGAAGCGGGTTTAGTGTTCGGCTTTCTGCCTCTCCCTTCTCTTTTTATCCCTTTAGTCCATCTGTTCGTTCGTTTTGGTAACGCAGTATAATTAATGTTAGGGTTAATTTAGGTCATTACGCAGTACGTCTCAATGCTTTTCCAAGAAATACAGCACACGTTTCATTGAAGAAGGCGGGTAATAATACAGTAAGCTTTACTATCAACGTGAAAGCGTTACAATTTGCAGACGAAGCAGAAAACAAAGGGGATTTCGAGTACATTCTTTGTGACAGCACTGTCATTTTACCATTGCTCTTCTCTTTATTAATTTTATTTGTTAGGCTTCATTTTACCTAATAATTTATATATGTGGATTAGAATATTTCATGACAGTAGCCTCTGATTTTGAAGGCTGTGCCCTTGTTGAGGTGGGTTTCTTGCAAGCAGCATACATTTACTTGCTCTTCATTCAAGATATTTTCGAGCTCTAATGTTTTGCTGTAGCCGTCTTTTTTACTGTTGACCCTTCAGCATTCCAGTGCATTATTTTAAGTGGTCTTTGCTTTGCTTGGCCAGTAGCTCTATTCTCATGCCTCGTGGCTCCACGGGGCATTTGAGAAGGACCCCCAGTAGTAGGGGTTGGGCCCTTTTGAGGCAGAGGGCCCGGCACTGCGCCTGCCTGGGTGTCCGTCACAGGGCGAGTGCCATAACGTTTTGTAGATATAGGCATATTTCCATTGCGCTTGTGCGTGGCATCCTGATTGCTGTGGTGCGCCTCTTGGCTGGTTGCCTCCGTCTTCAGCACCTTGACTTGCTAGAGCAGACTGTGGTCTTGCTCGAGTGTAGGAGTGCCTGGCCAGACTTGGTTTTTCGGCCGCTGATGGCTTTACTTGAGCCCCATCTCCACGTCAAGGAGCTGGCCTCGATGGGGATAGAATGTGTGCTTCATATATACACATATTGGGATTCTCGCCGGTGCTACGGAGTTCGTGCACTGTGCTGAGATCCTCCTTGTGTGATCTAAGGGAGTAGATTGGAGCACTGATGGAGTTGTCCGTGTGCAATGAAGATAGTCCTTAAAACCAAACCAAACCAGGCGGTAGGGGAGTGAATTGTTCGAGACTTGTGATATTAGGTCCTGCTTTATGAGGAAGGTTGATCAGGTACCTTCCTGGCTGTCTTTGCCTTCCCTAATTCAAGAGCAGAGTTAGAATACCAATTTACAGCTGAGTAGACTGGAGCCTGATGCTACCAGGTTTTGAATCCAGATCCCCATAACATTGACTCTGCCAGGGCTTACAGTCTATTGTTCCAAAAATACTTGGTTGTCAGAGGATATTTGAAGCGCGTGCGTGTCCTAGAAGCATTTTTGTTAGCAAATTTGCTATGACTTATTTATAATAAAAAAATTTAGCTATTCGACGTAGCAATAGTTTCTTAACTTCTATATATTGAAATATATTTTAGAATAGAAAACGAGAAAGTTCTTTTTTTATGAAATTAGTTGTAAAACGTCCTCCAGGTACCTCGTAGAGCCCCATCGCGTATAACCAGGAGACACATCGCGTGCCACGAAGAGACTCATCGCGTACCACGAGGAGACTCATCGCATACCACGAGGATACTCATCGCGTCCCTCAGTGCGACTCTTAGCAAATCAATAAGAGACCCATCGGTTTTCCCTCAGTGTTACATTTAACGTTGAAAGCACTGCACTGGAACACAGACAGAAACAAGAAAACTTGTGACGTTTTTGTTGATGAAACTGCACATACATATGTAACTAGAATACAGATGATATCATTCGATGGAGCTACATTTGTAAGATTGTCGTAAATTGAATGTGAATCGCTGTCACTTTTAGCTGAGTGGCCAGCCTCCGTCTAGTCTCTATTTTGTCTGCTCCCATTTTTCTTTGTAAAAGCTCCTACAGCTCTAATTCTGAGTTTATTCACGTCACTCTTACGTTGGACAGGCTAAATTCCACCCCTTTGCACGTGCGAATCGGCACCAAGCTAAAGGTATTTGCATTTATCTTTTCATGTGGGTAGCGGAAAAGTTCCCTGACTCTTTGATTCATAGAGAAACTGGACACACAGGAGAGCGTCCGTCGCCTTCCATGTGTCAGAGCGCGTCTAGAATCACGAACTCTGGCCGTTCGAATGACTGCCAGAGTGTCGCAACGTTCTTTTATCAAGAGACGTCAGGGAGACAACTCCCCAGGTCCTTACGCCATGGTTGCACTGCCATCAATGCACATGCAAACCCACGCTTGAACGCCTGCATACTTTATCTAACTATATAAGTTAGGGGTCTCTAACCCTAATTGTCTCCAGAGAATTCTGCGACCTTACAAAGTGATATTCTGCACCAGAGCAAATAACAGTTGCATTGTGTTTAGGAATATTCGTCATTGGAGGCAATCGGTCATCTTCTGTACCTGCTTCCTGCGTCACCCAGTACCGCGGAATAGACTGTTTGCTTCCTGTGCCATCCGTTTTACTTTGGCACCTACGATAGTCGATTGCTACTTCCTACACACCAGGGCTGAAAGTCAGAGAGTAATGGTTGGTCTGTTGAACCACTGCGAAGTCGTCCCAGTACATCTCTACTTGGCCCGGGTAATGCGTCATTTGACCTCTCCCGTGAGCATTCGTTTTCCTTGCACAAGTCAAAGTTATTTCGATCAGCTGGAGTCTCTCAGTTGTTACTTACTTTCGTAACGCCTCAACTGTTATTACAATCACGCGCCTAGGGCACTAGTAATACACCAATTGGGCTGAGTGCTTTACATTGAGAGCCTTAATTTGAAGCCTTACTCGCTGCCTTTGGGATAGTTTTGTCTTTTTCCACAGCCTACAGATATTAGCTACAGTAACGGAATATAATTTTTCTCTTACGTTGGTGGAGTATTAAGGCAGAAACTGTGGGATTTTATTTTAGTTGTGTGATTGGAGAACTTTTAGTGTTTTCTCCAGCATAGCAGATACATCCATACGGATTACTTTAATGAAACAGTAGCAACCCCTGTTAGTTAGATTTTCTTGATTGTTGTATTTGTACGTGTAGTGGTGGTTTGGAATCAATAAAATTCGCGAATGTTCTTGATTGTATTTTGTTGTGATAGAAAATCACTAGCCCATCAGAGCTAGTGAGGTTATTATTTTATTTTTGTGTGGATTTCATTAATAAATATATTTATACGTTCTAAGCGGTCAGAATTAATATTTTAATCAATCTGTCACTTGATGTTTACTTGTGTTGTCCTTACTGTAATAGAGGAATCTATTTAGCAGAGAAGACGGATGGGATGTATGATATTCTAAACATTATCTCGAGTGTGGCTGGAAGAAGACAATAGATACCTAATTAAATATCTCTTCTCTTCAGAAGTCATACATCCCTCCTTTTTTTACATTAGTGACTCTATCCATATCTATTTTCACACTACTCATTCATACTCTGTCTAAACTCAGAAATAATCTACTTCCATACTCGTGACAAAGATAAACACTTCATTCATTGTTCTTAAGCTACCCAAGGAGCATACGTCTTAAACAATTTCATGCCAATGGATCCTTAGCGCATGACATCAGCTCAAGGTCTTTCATTGTCCTTGTAATTATTTCATTTCTGTCTCCGATTCTCTTATTCAGCTTTTTGTCCACCTCTACGTCTCTACCCTTTGGATTCCAGAACAAGGACTGACTTGGTAATGCTATCACAAGGTTCCTTAATGTGTGTTCCATCGATCGCCGGCGTCTTATTCTTATATCTGGTTCCGCTGACACTTGTCTGGTTCTTGTGATAAGTTCCACAACGAGGATCTTGTCACATGTTCCACAGTCATGATGTTGTCATATGTTCAACAATGATGATCTCGTTCTAATTTCCACAATGATGATATTATCATAAGTTCCAAAATAATGATCTTGTGATAAGTTCCACAATAATGATCTGCTTCAATGTTCCACAATTATGATCTTATCATCAGTTCCACAATGATGATCATGTCATAAGTTCCACAATGATGATCTTGTTCTAAGTTCCGCAGTGATGATCCTGTCATAAGTTCCATGATGATGATGCTGTCATAAGTTTCACAATGATGATCTTGTCATAAGTTCCACAATGATGATGCTGTCATAAGTTTCACAATGATGATCGTGTCATATGTTCCACAATGATGATCCTGTTATCAGTTCCACAATGATGATCTTGTCATCAGTTCCACAATGATGATCTTGTCATAAGTTTCACAATGATGATCTTATCATACGTTCCATAATGATGATCCTGTCATAAGTTCCACAATGATGATCTTGTCATAAGTTCCACAATGATGATCTTGTTCTACGTTCCACGATGACGATCTTGTCATAAGTTCCACATTGATTATCATGTCATCAATTCCACAATGATGATCTTGTCATCAGTTCCACAATGATGATCCTGTCATAAGTTCCACAATGATGATCTTGTCATCAGTTCCACAATGATGTTCTTGTCATAAGTTCCACAATGATGATCTTGTCATCAGTTCCACAATGATGATCTTGTCATAAGTTCCACAATGATGATCTTGTCATCAGTTCCACAATGATGATCCTGTCATCAGTTCCACAGTGATGATCTTATCTTAAGTTCCACAATGATGATCCTGTCATAAGTTCCACAATGATGATCTTGTCATAAGTTCCACATTGATTATCCTGCCATCAGTTCCACAATGATTACCCTGCCATCAGTTCCACGATGATGATCTTGCCATAAATTCCACAATGATGATCTTATCGTAAGTTCCACAATGATGATCTTGTCATAAGTTCCACAATGATGTTCTTGTCATAAGTTTCACACGGATGATCTTGTCATCAGTTCCCCAGTGATGATCTTATCATATCGTAAGTTCCACAATGATGATTTTGTCATCAGTTCCTCAATGATGTTCTTGTCATCAGTCCCACAATGATGATCTTGTTATATCGTTTCAATCCTTCTGTTCTGTGCTAGCACTCATGTACGAAAGTGTGTAGCTTTTTGGTTGTTTATTTTATTGTTCTCCATCTTTCATAGCCTTACAATGGGAGCAGCTTGGCTTTTGAGTTTTTTTTTTTTTTTGTCTTGAACTTCATCAATGTAATGAAAGCTCTTCTTGTATATTGTATTCTTTTTTTTTTATATTTGTATTTGTCCGTCGTACATTATCTACACTTGCTGCCAAGATATAAATGTGATCCCTCATCTTGTAGGGCCGTTACTTCAAGTTAAATATTATTATAGCTTGCTGCATTTATTCTCAGAATCTTGGTATTTTCTCTGTGTATTTTCACACTCAATTTCAGTGACTTCTTGTGCAGTATTTTCACTTTGTCTTGCACCTTCTTATGTTTTATGGGACAGAAGAACCGGTTCATCTACACAATCTAGATCATCAAGCTGTTTTATCAGAGTCCACTGAATTCCATTTATGTTTGCTGACGTCGTCAAGGTATACACGAGCTGTCAACATTCTCTTATGAATAATCTGAAGGTTTTTATTAACCTTATCAGTATTTTGTAGTGATCAACCTTTGTTATCCCCCGCCATCATTTGGCTTGTGTCTGATATCTCCCGTTTTCTGCACATCTGTATTGTCATTTTAGCCAGCATCATCGATGTCTTTAGAAAAGCAACAACAGCTGCATCATTACAGACACCAGCATAACATGCGATCATTATCCCGGCTTTAAAAGCTTCAGAAACAAAAATAAAGGCGTCTTCAGGTTTTCAGATACTTTAGATAAACAAAACACAGAAGTAAAGATCATTAGGTTAGAGATTTTAACAACCGACAGTTACACCTGCGAAACTCATTTTATGCACACCTGTTGCGGTAATTCTCTCAGGTCACGAACGTCATGCTTAGGTTGCATTTGGACGTCCTTATTCATTTTTATGGGCTTCTAAACTTCCCATTTATTTTTCATTAAAATGCACCAAGTCACCACCAGTACGCCTTCAAATTTGGCTTGCTTAGTGTATTAGAGTTCCAAGAACACTGTAATACTTCAAAATGGCAAGCATCTATATGTTATAAGGTAGAAATATTTAGTTTACTACCATCAAGAGCCGTCGATTTTTGGATAGGCCCATCAAGAAAAACATTTTCATTATGACAAGGATGAAGATATTATAATTAATGTCGATTAAAATTTATAACAGCACAGTACGATATTAATAGTTTAAACGATGAAATCTTCACAACGACTTGTAACATTGAAATCCAATATTTGCTCACGTGGTCTCCGTGAGAGCTGACTTCGTAGGTAAAAAGGAATGTGCCAATGATTGCAGCTGTGCAGGTAGCTGCAGCTGTACCAAAAAATACAGAAAGGTACAGTGTTCCATGAAGTTTTTGTTATGCAGTTATTTAGTTATTGATAAACTTATTAGTATGACAAGATCAATAAAGTGGAACTGATGACCAGACCCAGACAAGAACCAGTGGAACAAGAGTTGGGAAGAGGATGCTGAAGATGAATAGGACACACATTGAAAAAAACCCGATGATAGTATTACGAGCCAGTTCTCGTACTGGAATCCCTAGGGCCAGAGAGGTAGAGAAAGACCAAGAGAACACATAGAGAAGATAACTGGAGACAAGACAGGAAGGGGATGAGGAAGACATGAACAGACCTTCTGCTGATGACACGGGGCAAGAAGTTTTGGCATACGTTTGTTGAAGGCCTATGTTCATTGGAGTGTTGAAAGGAGAAGAAGAAGGCTATAGTAGTAAATATTGCTGTAATTTTGCAACTCTGTGGTTACATCTGTGCTGGTTATACAAGTTTGGTTGTACAGGTTATCATCATCAGAGCCCTTCAGATCCTTGTGTAACACAGACTTTCAATCATCTAACGCTAAGCTCTCATATCTTGTGCCTTCCAATACATTGTTTTCAATGTTTTATTTAGTCTTATTTAGAAAAACAACAGAAGTGAGTGGCTTACCGGAGAATCGAACCCTGGACATTCCTAACGGCATCACCGCCTAGCGACGGAAGCGAATCACACTATCTTCCCTGCCAACAGCTAGGGGGGTGGGGCCGTTCGGAATGTCCTGGGTTCAATTCTCCGGCTTGCCCCTCACTTCTGTTGTTTTTCTATTGTATAGCTCTCTACTTCTTTATTTCTCACGAGAGCCTGAAACATACCTTTATGCGTGTAATATTTATTTATTGTCTGTTTGCAGGCTTCGGGTTTCACCTCTTTACTTGTTTAAATATTTATACAATACCAAACATACCCTCTGTCCTGTACTGTTCTCACTCTTCCATCATTTACTAGACACATTATTAAGGTCTTTGTCTTGTGTAATCTGACCTATACTGTATAATAGAGGGACAACATAAGTGATTGCGTCATTAATTAGGCTGAATCGCCCTAGGTGTATATATCCTGTGTTCCGTGATGCGAATCGCGCTAATGACCCATGTCTACGAAGCACTATTTTGTGGTGCCTAATAGGCGGGGAAGATAGTGTGATTCGCTTCTGTCGCTAGGCGGTGCTGCCGTTAGGAATGTCCAGGGTTCGATTCTCCGGTAAGCCACTCACTTCTGTTGCTTTTCTGTTGTCTAGGTGTCTACTTCTTTATTTCTCACGGGTGCCTGAGACATACCTTTATGTGTGTAATATTTATTTACCTAATATAACCAAAGGACCTTATGTCTAGGTGAAATTGAGCGAACTTTTCTAAACTGTGGCAAAACTCCTGTACATACAAAAAAAAAAAATTTGGTATCTACATAAAAAATCAAGTGACTGCCAAGAGAATGATAATATACGTCGACACTCAGCAGTGAGGAAATGACAAAAAAGGTATGTACCTTGTAATACTGCTTGAAATAAGGAAGAACACGCAAATTAATGTTAGAACATCCCTTGACGTTTCTTTAGACAGTTCTGACATATCAATCAACTCGCGCTGACATTTAAAAGAAAACACAACTATAAGAAACAGTGTCCTAATTTCAAACACAAAAAATTTTTATTAGAGACACAGAGTCTGTTAACAATGTCTGTAAACACAAACGAAACGCTGGTTTTTGTACAACAAACATTACATCGACAAGGAAGGAGACAAACAAACACTATTCAACTGTCGGCAGTGTTAGGTACAACGGAAGTACGTCAAAAGGAATACGTAAGAATGAACAGATTTTTCTAATGTTCGTTTGCGGCAGTTAAACACAAACAACAACTTGAAAGAAGATATGAATATATATTCGCCGGGGAGATTTAACACTGCTTTGATTAACTTAATGCTACATAATGATGTTAACTGCAGTCAAATTGCGACGGATGCTCCTAATGCCAGCCCTCTAAGTTCATAGATTATGAAGCAAATTTAGAATACTGTATAGCAAAGTTATTAATATTTAAAAAAAAAAATAAAGATTTGCCTCGTTTTGGCGAGGCGCGTCCTGTTCAACCTAGTCGGTTATATTAGGGCGCATGTCCAAACATAAAAGACACTGAGGTCTGGGGTTAATTTGCACTTAAGTTATTAATACGGGACTCTTTCGCGGCCCCGTAATGGAATGAGTACGCTTTAAACCATTTAACTAAGATCTATTGGATGGCAAGTCTGGAGCTAGTAGCCGCGGTAATTCCAGCACCAGTAGCGTATATTAAAGTTGTTGCAGTTAAAAAGCTTCGAAGGAAGTGCTTTTGATATTCAATAGCGTATACAAGAGAAATCCTACAAATGAGCAATTTTAATGTCCTCGCAACGTGTCATGTAGAATAAATGCCATAAAAACCATACTGTAGAAGGCATAAAGAATAGCTTGGTGAAGGATTCTGGAGAAACTATGCTTTCATATTGACTCCATGCTCCGTAAGGAGTGAATGAGTTATCAAGCTCTCTTAGAACCTACTACAGTACAGGATCCATGCTCCGCAGCTAGAAGCGACGGTAGGGGACAGAAGGAGGAGTAGGGTATTTATGATTTAAGTAAAATTCAACATACAGTTTGGAAAGTAGACACGATGCCTAGAGACAAGGCTTCAATGGAGGTAAATCGTATGAAGGAGTCAATGTTATGGACCAAAGAAGGATGTGAAAGAGATGCCAACAAAAAACAACTTGGCGGAGAACTGTGAAGGCCGAAATAAAATTAAAAAAAAACAAACAAGAACTAAAGTTGGGACACTGCACGAGGGATGGCCAGAAACCGAGAAAAGGAGAGGCACGTTTGTTGCTTCCGTACAAAAACGCCACTGGTCGTGATGGTAACTGATTACAGTCAAGGGCTGAGAATCCAAGAAGTAGTACGAGTGAGAGTCAGCATTGCTTAGTGACTTCATTGTATACATCAAATGGACACTTCGTCAAAATATAAGCATTTCAGATGCCGTCATGGGCCTTTAACAGTCGCACAAATTGCTACAGTATATGGTAAAGGATCGCGTTACTAGCTGTCGTGTGGTGAGTATTGGGGCAACTACGACAGTAGTTTTCGCCAGAAATAGCCTATGCGATATTAGGTAGAAGGTCTCCAGAAATTGGCATGTTAAGAAAAGATAGAGACCTATCCGAAATAAGGACAAGAAGAAGAGAATGCGAATGCTTTCCACTGGACAGTGTTTTCTGGTGAAATATGGAAAAAGTTCTGTTTCCCCACGGTCTTAGCTTCTGCCCTTAGATCCCGTAACAGAAAAAGCCCCCAACCTCATCTGAGTGTAGAAAGTTACCTATATGTAAACATTTAACACTTACAGCACGAGTGATACATTAACGAACTAGATAATGATCAAACGATTATTGAGTTTATTAATTAAATATCTACACATATAGGGTTAGTAGTGATTAGAACGTGATGACGGTAAAAGATGATTCACACAAATACGCACAGATGAGATATTAGTAGTGTAGTTAATTAAATAGAAGAATGAACTTGTGTAAAGCGAAATGATGATGATGCGATATGATACGTGTTACCAAATTGGTGAGTAATATACACAGTCCATGTGTCTCTAAATGCTTCACCCGGGTAGGATGATTCACATGTATGCATAGAATGTCCCAAGTTGTTATAATTTATGTTGAGTGGGGTATCTCTAAGTCGAGGACGTTCTGATGAAAACTTTTGATGTACTGAGAACGTTGACGATATACAGTCCTTCACTGTTTGACAATATCTCTGTAGCGTTGATCAACAGTTAATAGTTGTCGAATGAAAAACGTCTGTTGTCTAATCTCCGAAGGGTACTGGCTGACTGGATATATTCACGAAATGTTCTTGATATGTAGACTCATTACCTTGAGTATGTAATCGTGATTCATAAAATATACTTTGGGGTACGCTTCATAGAATGTGCATAAGAGTGTGTTGCACTTGGTATAAATATGGGATTCAACTTTTGAGCTCTTTAGCTTGACTTCAGATGGTAAGCTTCCGATGGAGCTGATCTTGATACTTGAATGAGTAATCAACTGTGAGCTTTAGATTGACTCATGTAGTAAGCTTTTGAGTGATTTGAACTTGATTTAAATAGGTATTGAACTTGTGCGCACGTGATTTAGGTTGGCGAAAATGCTGCGTCCACCGTCTTAATCGTGGGCTAGAAAAATTCCCTTTTAAGTGAGGAATGAAGGGTGTCCTCTGGCGAATTCTGCTAGCCAGATGTCCGTTATGATAATTTTTTTCTGGTTGGACGTCAGACACGTAGCGTGTAGACTCAGACTTCTGATGGACTGAACACACTCGAAAGCCTTCGTAAATTTTCACACTCAATATCACTGGTTGGCTTTCGTTTATACTATTCCTCACTATTGATCTCTTTGAGTTCAATTCGAATGATGTTAAATAAATTGTGCATGAGAGTGGGTGCCAATCGAAGACTGTGATGATGATTTAACAAGTTAGATGAAGGTGAAGTATGAACTTTTAATTACTTCCTATCGGTCTATCATCTTAGAGGAAAATCTTCTGAGTTTATTTAGTAATGTACTAGAAGAATTAATTGAAAAACTAGCTTTCGCGCATTTAGGTAGACGGCTAAGATAAATAACTAAAGAATAATAAAAAGTATTAATAATGTATAAGATCTACTAACCTTCTTTTCCCTTCGCAAAATCCTTTAAGAACACAATACAACATAGATATGAATTATTTTATCCACACTGAACTAATTGCAGGCAATGCTCTGGGATATTCTCTACACCACAATGCTGAAAAACACGGTACATTATATCGCTGGTTTAGTGAATGTGTCAGAGATCGTCTAACTCCTCCCTTCAATCAATTACCAGTCTTCCATCTTGTGACCCAGACCTTTGGTCTCTCTTGTCCCCTGTCAGTCTAAAAGTGGGTTGGGCAATTTGCGACCAACTTTCGCTCGCGTTGCCTGTCAGTCTTTGTCAGACCGGCCGGTATTTGCTGATTGGGCGGCTAGAAAAACTCACATGTCCTCTAACTGTCACAAATCTGGCTGTCCATTGTCTCTTGCATGTAAAAGTCTGTCTTCCTTCACGAGTCCCTTTGTCGTGCCTGACTGTTGTATCCTATCTGGAGGCAAAGGTGGTTGTTCCACGTCAAGGGCATTGTCGTGAGAAATTCTAATCCACATATATAAATTAAAACGTAAATATAAAGCCTAACAAATAAATTCAATAAAAGGAAAGAAGAATGGTAAAGAACAGTGCTGTCACAATGACTGTACTCGAAATCCCCCTTGTTTTCTACTTCGTCTGCAAATTGTAACGTTTCACGTTGATAGTAAAAGCCTACTGCTTTAATACCCGCCTTCTACGATAAAACGTGTACTGCTTTTCTAAGAAAAACCTTGAGATACGCAGTTGACCTAGATTTAAAATTCCATTCATGTCATTTTCTACACTATGTTACCAAAAACGAAAGACAGATGGACTAAAGGATAGAGAGAAGGGAGAGGCAGAAAGCAGGGACACAGGCAATACTAACACGAGTCGCGCGATACACAATTACTACCATCACGCGTGTAAGGCCACTAGCAATAACTTTTTTTCAGATAGACCGTGATAAAAAACACTACCCATCCGAGAGTTAGGTTTTAAAACTTACAAAATTCTTATTGGGAAACATGACATTATACTGGTTTACGTTTGAAAACATTACAGTACCCAGACAGCACATCTTCGAAGTAAACAGGAGGTAGAAGAAATTGCATATTTTGAACGCAGCCACTTAGCTCTTTTAAATTTGGATATTTGGGTTCCGTAGGACTTGCTGACCAAGAATATGTAAAACGTTACGCAAATAGTCTAGGAATTACCAAATTATAGCCAAAATAAAATAGTGAGGGTGTCAGACAACACTAGAATCAGAATCGCTCAGTGGCAGATTTTTCACGCCACCATTGTACGGAAATAGCCTACCATGTTAACTCCTATTTGATTGGAGCGCAACAAATGTAAGGCTAAACACGATTAGTCGGACTATAAATACTATCTTTCGTTGTCAGGGGAAACGTGAGTAGGAGTACTTTTTTTTTGAAAAGCTGTGTAAACATGGCATGATTGGTTAGACCTGCGAATATAGTCAATTAGAGGCGTCAGGTCAGGACCACATCGTCAAATAAACTTACTACAGAATCAGTGCGTTGAGCACCAGTGCATATTTTTCTAAATAAAAGCCTGGGACATCGGCAGATCGAAGTTGTGCTATATTCATTGCCATTCAACGTCACTGTGTATTATTTCCATGAATTGTGGTAGGTTTGAAATATTTGATATCTTTTTAAATGAAAATTGAATGTAAATTGATAATTATGTCTGTATATATGTGTGGTTCAGTAGCGAACATGAAGTAAAGCCTATAGTGCTCCAGCCTGAACAGAAGGTGTCGGAGGAAAGTGAAACTACATGGAATTGCCAAACAGTACACTGACACCTAACTTATTGACTAGAAAGAAATAATGCTAGAATTGCAGAGGCGTAGTAACCATTAAGGAGGAATATACTGGTGTAAAGTATTTCAGATGAAGCTGACAGTTGGCCTAACGCTCTGAACTCAGTGTTTGTTATGTATTGTGCTCAGTGTAGAAATAGAGTATAAATTAGTTCTGAAGTAGGAGGTACAACCTTCTTGTTTCAGGGACCGTGGTCTTAAAGTCATTGAGGCAGCATTTGGCCTGAGTTACTGAATCCTGAGGCTGACAGCATACTACTGGGTCCAGATAGCGACCAGTGAGGTGGCTCCAGAACTCATTGAAGTAATCGAGCAGAGGAGTCTTTTCCTGCCGCCATCACGAAAGTTAAGAGTCTGTGGCCAGAGGAGCTCAACATTATGTCCCCTCAAAAATTGACAATTTTAGTAATAAAGAGGGGCAATTAATTGTTTTAATGCCAGGAACTGAGAACATCTCCAATACTAGTTCCAACAGAAACAAACTATTGAAGTCATGATGACAAATACCAACATAGCTTGAAATAAACAAAACCAGTATTACCTCATATTACTACTACACAACTGACACACATAGGATAATATTAATAAAATATGTCACTACAAGGTTCATATTGAAAAATTTTGTACATATAATTGTAATTAAAATTAATTGTGATTCCTGGTTCACTTTGTATTTGAATCAGGACACTTATATTAATGACAGTAATTAATACATATTGATATTTGACAATTTCCCAGTGACTCCTTTAAGATAGTCTTATAGAATGTTACATGTGTGTGAGTGTCACAGTGTTGTCATGTGTGGTGGAATAAATTAAATTGTTTATCTGTCTGTTGTTGTTGTGACTTACACTTCATCATATACATACCCTAGACATTCAACGTAGTCATCACAATATTCCAGAATAATTCTGACTGAGGTATAAATATGTGGCAGCAAGTAAGGTTATCTGTAAAACACTACACCTATTAGATACAGATACCTTCACAGCTGATCTCAGTCAGTACACTAAGTCCCCTATAAATATTTATAACATCCCACTTTACCACATATATTGGGGTCTCGCTCTCGGGATTTTGAATCTTTCCCTATTAAAAATATTGGGGGTAATTCACTTCAGGGAATAATAAGAATTAAAAAGTATCCTTGGGTGAAAATAAATAAGGTTGAGCTCTCAGTGCCTGTGTTGTCCTGAGTTAATTAGTCATAGATACAATTGTTTAGTTGATTATTTTAGACATTTATCTGTTAGACAATGGCCGACCTGACAAAATTTCGATCTGCTGCTGTACAGACTGCGAAAGAGTTAGGAATGGACGGGCAAATTATGATTGCTTATGTCACTGCTGAATGTGACAAATATATTGAACGGGAAGAAAGAAGATTAGAAAAAGAGGCCGAAAGAAAATTAGAGGCTGAGACTAAGAGGCTGCAATTTGAGGCTGAGGCTGAGGCTAGGAGGTTGCAGATTGAGGCTGACAAAGAGGCTAAAGCATTGGAAGCCGAGGAAAGAAGACAGGCTGCAGAAGAAAGAAGATTGACTGCAGAGAGGGAAGCAGAAAAGGAGGAGAAGAGATTACAAAGGGAACATGAGTTACGACTAAGGGAGTTTGAGTTTCAAGGCCATGCTCCTGAAAATGGTGCCAGTCCCTTTGCCTCTGATGCCACTGCTAGTCAGGGAGCCTCAACCTCAGCTATGAATTTTCATTTAGATCATTTTGTTGAGAAAGACGATGATATTGAGAGCTATCTAAATAGATATGAACTATTAGCTACCACATATGGGTTAGAGAGAGAAAGGTGGAGCTTAAAGTTATCTCAAGGACTTCGTGGGGCAGCTTATGAAGTTTTTGCTAAAATGAGCAGAGGTGATCAGGAAAATTATGACATGCTAAAGCAGGCTCTTTTGTTAAGATATGAAAAGAACGCAGAATTTTATAGGAAAAAATTTAGGAATGCTAAACTACTGTCAGGTGAAACCTATCACCAGTTCTCTGCGCGGATAGAGACGTACTTGGAGAAATGGACTTCTCTGGGGAAAACCCAAGATCTTAAGGAAATGGTCCTTATAGAACAATTAAGAGAGTCCATGGCTCCAGACCTGAGAAAGTTTCTCATGGAACAAGGTGCAGAGAGGCTGGGTGAGTTGCTAAATGTTGCTGAAAGGTATCAAGCAGCTCAAGCAGAGGTAACAGGTAATAAAAAGAAACAGGTGGATAATTTTAGGGCACCACAGAACTTTAATAAATTTGATCCTAGGGATCAAAACAAAGGTAAGCACCAATTTGATAGGCCACGGTATGACAATAAAAATAAAACCCCACAATTCGATGAAAGGAAATATGATGAAAGAAAATCTTTCAACCAAAGAAAAAGGTGGTGTAAAAATTGTAAGATGAACAATCATGACACTGACCATTGTAGAAGGAAACCTCCTCATTGTGCTGCTATGACATCGGGGAAAAAGGAAAAAAAAAATCAAACCTGCAGAATTACAGGAACCATACCACCCCCCAGTGTGTGAAGATGTCATCTGTAATGGTGTCACTATAAGGTGTTTATATGATACCGGTTTAGATTACGATTCCGTTGTGAGTTCTCACCTGGTGCAGGCCGATCAATACACCACAGAAACAGTGGAGATCCAAACTGCAACCAAGGATGTAGCTACCATGACACTTCCCGTCGCCCGGATAAAAGTGAAAACGCGATATGTGGAAGCAATCATAAAAGCAGCAGTGATAAATGAGCCAATCTACCCTCTGATATTGGGGTGTAGATATGTCTTCTTGGGGAACCCCAAGAGACCTGCGATATTGGCAACAGTGCAGACCAGATCACAGTCTAAAAAGGAGGAGGATAATCCAATAAACACTCATCCAGATGAGATGAGGAAGGCACAGGCTGAGGACAAAACACTCAAGCCGTGTTTCAAGAAGTTGCCCAAATCTCATACACCTCCAGGCAAGGGAGAGTTTTATATGAAGAACAAACTGATATATAGGAAGGCTGGATCTGAATCCAATGGTCACGGACAGCTGGTCCTTCCCACTTCATATAGGACAAAAGTGTTGGAACTAGGGCATGCGATTCCCTTCAGTGGTCATATGGGAATCAGCGCAACAGGACAGCGAATAGCTTGTTACTATTTCTGGCCAGGAATAACTGAAGATATCAAACGATATGTAAAATCCTGTCCAGAGTGCCAACGAGTAGCACCTAAACATTGGACTGCACCAGCAACTCTAGGGGAAATGCCCATAGTGGGAACACCCTTTGAGAGAGTTGCCGTGGATCTTGTGGGACCTCTCACCCGAACCAAGAGAAGGAACAGCTACATTCTGACTCTGGTGGACACTTGTTCTATGTGGGGAGAGGCAGTAGCCCTGTCATCGATTGATTCTAAACATGTGGCAGAGGCATTGCTCACAATTTTCACAAGGTTAGGCTTTCCCAATCAAATCTTGACTGATAATGGCTCTCAGTTCAAGGGGAAACTAACTGAAGAAGTTTTCAGGATCTTCCAAGCCAAACACTTCCATTGTAGTGTGTACACCCCCCAAGGGAACGGCCAAGTGGAAAGATTTAACGGCACGTTGATGTCGATCCTGAGAAAGTTGGCACACGAAAAACCAGATACATGGGACCAGTACCTGCACGCCGCCCTCTTTGCTTATCGGGAGGTACCCCATAGTTCAACCGGTATGGCCCCGGCAACATTATTGTTTGGAAGGCCAATAAAAGGTCCACTCGAAGCTCTGTTAAGAACGTGGACTGACGAAACGGCAGAGGAAAATATTACATCCTCATACCAATATGTGAATGAGCTGACCACTCGTTTAAAAACTGGCTGGAAACTTGCCAATGAAAATTTGAAACAAGCCAGGAAGAAACATGCTGCCTATTATAACAGGAAGGCGAAAGACAGAAATTTGGCTGTGGGAGAGAAGGTACTGCTTCTTCTCCCCGGTAGTCAGAATAAGTTACAAATTGGATGGCAAGGGCCATATACAGTTCTAGAGAAGGTGTCTAGAACCAACTATAAGATAGATAAGAAGGGGAAAGAAAAAATCTATCATGTGAACCTCCTGAAGAAATATTTGGAAAGAGAACATCAGGAAGAGACACACTTGTTGACCTTGTTCATTGCCATGGAGATGAAAAAGGAACCACTTTCATCATTTGAATATCCATTACATCCCTGTGAGACAGCGGCACAGGTGAAAATCAGTACACATTTAACGAAAACTCAGAAAGAGAGAGTGCAACAGGTTCTAGATACTCATGCAGAGGTGTTAACAGACCGACCAGGGCATACAAACTTATTGGAATATGATATGAAACTTATAGACCCCACACCTGTCTGTATGAAACCATATTCGATTCCGTTTGCTAAGGAGAAAGCTTTGAAGGAAGAGATAGACTATTTGTTGAAGGAAGGAATTATTTCACACAGTGAATCCTCGTATAGTTCCGGTGTTGTACTCTTAAGGAAGCCCTCTGGAGAACATAGACTCTGTATAGATTACAGGAGACTGAATGCTATTACAGAAGGACAGGTGGATCCATTGCCGGATACAAATCAGTTGTTTGCCAGGCTAAATAAAGCTAAATATTTCTCAAACGTGGATCTGAGTAAAGGATACTATCAGATTCCAGTAAAGCCTGAGGTTAGACCATACCTAGCTTTTAGTACCTCAGAAGGACACTATGAGTTTAATAGATTGCCATTTGGATTGAAGAATGCGCCTAGTGTCTTCTCTAGAATGATGAGAAAATTATTGGACCCTCTGAATAACCCATGCATCACAAATTTTATGGATGATATCCTTATAGCAACAGAAACATTTGAGGAACACATTGACTCTCTGAACATGCTGTTTAATCGACTTAGGGAAGCGAATTTAACAGCCCGACCAACCAAATGTTGCGTTGGATGTAAAGAATTGGAATTCTTGGGACACACAGTTTATCAGGGAAACATGACCCCTGACCCAAAGAATTTAGAGAAACTAAAGAAAGCCCCGAGACCACAAACCAAGAAGGACGTGAGATCCTTTGTCTCATTATGTGGTTTTTACCAAAAGTATATCAAAAACTTTAATTCCATATGTGCACCGTTAACTGATTTGACACGTAAAGGACATCCAGATCGCATTACATGGACACCACAATGTGAAATGGCTTACCAAGAATTGAAGGAAAAGCTCACAAGTAAACCTATTTTGAAATTACCTGACTTAAGTCAAGAATTCATAGTAAGGACGGATGCCAGTAATATTGGGTTAGGTGCAACTCTGCTACAGAAATCAGATGCATTGGATGGGGAATTAAGCCCAGTGGCATATGCTAGCAGAAAGTTGAATAAAGCTGAAACCAATTACTCAACTAGCGAAAAAGAATGTCTTGCAGTAATATGGGCGATAAAGAAATTCAATATTTATCTGTATGGGAAGGCATTTAAGTGTCAAACGGACCACAAACCCTTGTCGTTTCTAGCACAGGCTAGGCATGAAAACTCGAGATTACTCCGTTGGTCCTTATTGATGCAGCCATTTGAGTTTAGCATAGAGTATATAAGTGGAAAAACAAATCTGGGAGCGGATTTTTTAAGCCGCCATCCGTGTGATGAGAATCACCCTAAACTCCAGGAAAAATAATAAATTTCTCTATGTGTATATAGAATTAAACTGAAGAAGTTATACCAACCGAATAAAAATAGAAGAATAGATGTACACAGACTGCAATCAAATGATATAAAGAAGGAATATAATGTCAAAATGAACAACTATTTCGATGCTTTAGGCAAAATTGACAACGATATCACCACCAAGACAATCGATACTAAATGGGAACAACTGAGAACAGCAATGACAGAAGCAGCTGTAGCGACCACCGGATACCTAGTACATAAAAAGAAAAAATGGATGAGAGAAGATACTTGGGATAAAATACAAGAAAGGAAAACAGCAAAACTTAAACTACTAGCGGCAAGTACACATAATGCAGTTGAATCTTGCAAACTAACTTATAACTTGTTAAATAAAGAAGTGAAGACAAAAACTCGAAGAGATAAAAAAACATTTCATCAATGAACTGGCCGTAGAAGCTGAAAATGCTGCAAGAACTGGTAATAGTAGGTGCCTTTATCAAATTACAAAACAACTATGTCACCAGCCTACTGCTATGGAAACACCTGTTAAAGGTAAATTAGGGAATTCAATACCAACAGAAAAAGAACAAATGAAGAGATGGGCTGAGCACTTCATGGAGGTGCTAAACAGACCACCACCAACAGTAACACCTGATTTTAATAATGAAACATCCACAACCACTTTGCCAATAACTTGCGATGAATTCACGCTGGACGAGATCAAACAAGCCGTTAAAAGATTAAAAAAATTTTAAAGCTGCTGGAGTTGACGAAATTTCAGGGGAAATGATTAAAGCAGTTAATGACAACAACCTCTTGAGAATTTTAGATATTATAAATGAAGTATGGAGAGAAGAACAACCACCACAACAATGGAAAGACAGTATTATTGTAAAGTTACCGAAGAAAGGTGATCTATCAGACTGTAATAACTGGCCTGGTATATCTCTATTATCAGTACCTGGAAAATTATTATGTTGCATGATGTTAGAAAGACTTAAATTGCATGCTGACGAAAAGATCAGAGAAGAACAAGCGGCTTTCAGGCCGAAACGATCATGTATTGATCAAATATTCACACTAAGAACAATTATAGAAGAATCAGTGGAAAGGCAATCGCCACTTATTATCACCTTCGTCGATTTTCAAAAAAGCCTTTGATAGTCTACACCGCCCATCATTGTGGAAGATACTTACAATCTATGGTTTTCCAACAAAATATGTGAATATAATCAAAGCGCTATATGACAATGCAAGATGTTGTGTTAGAACAAATAAAGGGCATACAGAATGGTTTACAGTAGAAACAGGGGTGAAACAAGGCTGTATTATGTCACCACTACTTTTTGGAATAGCTATTGATTGGGTTATGAGAAACTATACCCACAATGAACAATTGGGTATAAAATGGACAAATGGAAAATTCCTGGGGGACCTGGATTTCGCAGATGATGTAGCATTCTTAAGTTCAACACCAAGACAATCCCAAGAAGCAATAAATAATTTGTGTCATCTCTCGGTTAAAATTGGTCTCCAAATAAATGCCTCTAAAACTAAAGCTATGAACTTTTCTAACGAGACCTTTGATATCATCTTGAACGGGAAAAACTACAGAAAGTTGAAAGTTTCAATTATTTAGGCAGTAAAATGACTCAGGATGGTGACACAACAAGAGAAATCCATACTAGAATTGCTTTGGCAGCTAGCGCCTTCAATAGATTATCTAACATTTGGAAATTACGATCATTGAATATACATACCAAGCTTCGTCTGTTTAATTCAAATGTTATCTCAGTGTTAACATACGGCTGTGAGAGTTGGAAAATAACAAAATCATTGGAGAACAAGCTGAATACATTCGAGAACAAATGTCTTAGAAAAACTCATGAACATCAGTTGGAAAGAATTCAAGACTAATCGACAAATAAGAGAAGACTCTAGGCAGAAATATGTCTCCGACTATATAAGGAAAAGACGATGGTCATATATCGGTCATGTCCTACGAATGCAAAACAACAGAATACCACTACAGGCGCTCACTTGGGTTCCTGAGGGTAAGCGGAAAAAAGGAAGACCAAAAGAAACACTCAGAAGAACAATAATAAGAGAAGGAAGAACGTTGGGCCTAAATAATGTGCAAGAGCTAAGAGGAGTGGCGTCACAACGAACAACCTGGAGAGCACTGGTTTCTGCCTTATGCGCCGTGTTTGGCGCTTAAAGAATTTATTATTATTATTATTATATAGAATTATAGACTGACATATAACGTCTGTTTTAAGTGGGGAGGATTTGTCGTGAGAAATTCTAATCCACATATATAAATTAAAACGTAAATATAAAGCCTAACAAATAAATTCAATAAAAGGAAAGAAGAATGGTAAAGAACAGTGCTGTCACAATGACTGTACTCGAAATCCCCCTTGTTTTCTACTTCGTCTGCAAATTGTAACGTTTCACGTTGATAGTAAAAGCTTACTGCTTTAATACCCGCCTTCTACGATAAAACGTGTACTGCTTTTCTAAGAAAAACCTTGAGATACGCAGTTGACCTAGATTTAAAATTCCATTCATTTCATTTTCTACACTATGTTACCAAAAACGAAAGACAGATGGACTAAAGGATAGAGAGAAGGGAGAGGCAGAAAGCAGGGACACAGGCAATACTAACACGAGTCGCGCGATACACAATTACTACCATCACGCGTGTAAGGCCACTAGCAATAACTTTTTTTCAGATAGACCGTGATAAAAAACACTACCCATCCGAGAGTTAGGTTTTAAAACTTACAAAATTCTTATTGGGAAACATGACATTATACTGGTTTACGTTTGAAAACATTACAGTACCCAGACAGCACATCTTCGAAGTAAACAGGAGGTAGAAGAAATTGCATATTTTGAACGCAGCCACTTAGCTCTTTTAAATTTGGATATTTGGGTTCCGTAGGACTTGCTGACCAAGAATATGTAAAACGTTACGCAAATAGTCTAGGAATTACCAAATTATAGCCAAAATAAAATAGTGAGGGTGTCAGACAACACTAGAATCAGAATCGCTCAGTGGCAGATTTTTCACGCCACCATTGTACGGAAATAGCCTACCATGTTAACTCCTATTTGATTGGAGCGCAACAAATGTAAGGCTAAACACGATTAGTCGGACTATAAATACTATCTTTCGTTGTCAGGGGAAACGTGAGTAGGAGTACTTTTTTTTGAAAAGCTGTGTAAACATGGCATGATTGGTTAGACCTGCCAATATAGTCAATTAGAGGCGTCAGGTCAGGACCACATCGTCAAATAAACTTACTACAGAATCAGTGCGTTGAGCACCAGTGCATATTTTTCTAAATAAAAGCCTGGGACATCGGCAGATCGAAGTTGTGCTATATTCATTGCCATTCAACGTCACTGTGTATTATTTCCATGAATTGTGGTAGGTTTGAAATATTTGATATCTTTTTAAATGAAAATTGAATGTAAATTGATAATTATGTCTGTATATATGTGTGGTTCAGTAGCGAACATGAAGTAAAGCCTATAGTGCTCCAGCCTGAACAGAAGGTGTCGGAGGAAAGTGAAACTACATGGAATTGCCAAACAGTACACTGACACCTAACTTATTGACTAGAAAGAAATAATGCTAGAATTGCAGAGGCGTAGTAACCATTAAGGAGGAATATACTGGTGTAAAGTATTTCAGATGAAGCTGACAGTTGGCCTAACGCTCTGAACTCAGTGTTTGTTATGTATTGTGCTCAGTGTAGAAATAGAGTATAAATTAGTTCTGAAGTAGGAGGTACAACCTTCTTGTTTCAGGGACCGTGGTCTTAAAGTCATTGAGGCAGCATTTGGCCTGAGTTACTGAATCCTGAGGCTGACAGCATACTACTGGGTCCAGATAGCGACCAGTGAGGTGGCTCCAGAACTCATTGAAGTAATCGAGCAGAGGAGTCTTTTCCTGCCGCCATCACGAAAGTTAAGAGTCTGTGGCCAGAGGAGCTCAACATTATGTCCCCTCAAAAATTGACAATTTTAGTAATAAAGAGGGGCAATTAATTGTTTTAATGCCAGGAACTGAGAACATCTCCAATACTAGTTCCAACAGAAACAAACTATTGAAGTCATGATGACAAATACCAACATAGCTTGAAATAAACAAATCTTTTGTGTCAGCCGCGCTCTCTTCACAGCTAACAATAGTCCAAGGTGGTATGTCTCGTGATGTTTACCCGGGGAATTCCGTATAAAAAGAAATCGTTTATGACCAAGCTGGGGTTTCACAAGATTAGGATGAAACCAGATGTGTTTAACAAGGTGGGAAACTGAATCAAAAGAATTTCTTTACCACCGATAAAAGAACAAATGTGGTTCTCTAGATACCAGTCGCGAGTAATAAAGATTGCAGTTTAAAATTTAGTCGTGATTAAAAGATTACTGGAACAACGATGAAAGAGCCAATGTGGAATGAAAGAGCACAATGTGGGAGAAAATAAAATAAGAAAGATGTAGGAAAAGATAGAGCGATAAGGCTTTTGCACTCTTTTATCACACTAGCTCATTGAGGCATATTGGTAATATAGTATTAGGCCCATATTTTCTTGACCATCGGAACACTAGGGGTGATGTAGTCAGTATCACGCCGGTCGCCTTTAACCTTCCCAGAATTGCTCTGGTACTCAATTCATGAGGCTGGGTAGACCTCGGAGCCGTTGGCGGTCTAAAAGTACCCACCTCAACAGGGGATCGAACCATGGACCACCGAGGCTAGGAAGCCAGTGCACTAACCACGGCGTTACAGCATATGGGAGTGCCCAAAAGGAATGTGGATAACTAATGTTAAAAATTAATTAATTCATAACACCAGACCGCATGGTCTTATTTGTATGGACGTGCATTCTGCATGAAATTAACTTCTGCTTTATACTTCATTAGACATTTATGGATAAAATATATGATAAGCGCTTAAGCGCCCCACGCTTTTTTGTCAATTTGATGTTACATTTTTTTTACTGCAAGCTATAAACTCCTTGAAAAATTATTTGTGGCTTTTTAGTGCATTAAAAGCGTGCGTTTAAAATATTTTTTAAAATATTTTTTATTGTCTTCTTTTTAGTGTTATTTTGTTGTTGTTTTTAAATTTAAGTCATGTGTAATCAATCCGCTAATGACATCCTCAGTTTGCGATAAACGAGTCCAGAGCACAGGAGGCGGATATCATTATTCAGTATATTACACGGAAAGTTAATATTTTGATAAGAGTGGTAAATTACATATTTTAAAATGTATTTGTCAGTTGTGTGTATGTCTGTGTGTCTGTGCACGCCCGTGCCATAGTGTATGAGTGGAAAGCGGGGAGTGAGAGAAGTTTCAACATTTCTCTGGAGAGACAATCTTGTTGGAAAGAATACACCTAGATTTTTTGCCATCGCCCATTTCCGTGCTGACCAGCTGTAAATGGGTACCTGACTTTACTCTTGAGTTACAGAAGGAAAGGGCAGCGAGAAAGGGAACTGGTCTCTTGATGCTGGACCTAGTATAGTGAAGTTTCTAACACTTTAACCCTCTACGGCAGTATTTACTATGGGACTACGTTTACCTTTTATGTGAAAACAAAAATAAAACCACATGCACTTAATATAGCACTCTTTTATCACCTTCAGCTCTCAATGAAGCATAGGCCTTCAACAAACGAATACCAAGTCCTGACCCGAGCCATCAGTTCATGTCTTCCTCATCCATTTTCATTTCTATCTCCTGTTCTCTTCTCCGTATGTTTTTCGATTTCTTTCTACCTCTTTTACCATAATGATTCCAGAACAAAGGACTGTCTTATTATGCTATCAAAAGTCTTCCTCAATGTCTGGCATATTTATGGCCAGCGTCTACTTCTTTATCTCTTATCTGTAACTTATCTGGTTGTTGTCAACAGTCCCACACTGGCGATCTTTTACCAATTCATTCCTTCAGTTCTACGCAAGCACCCATTTATGAAAAATCTGTAGCATCTTAGTTGTTGTTGTTTTTTTTTTTTTGGTTCTTTATCTTTCAGAGTCGTTACTATAACTGCATTTATATCTGAATTGAAAATTCTTATTTTTGTATTCATCATCATAACCCTCCACTCCCAAAGTACATAGGCCTTCAACAAACACATGACAAGTCCTCCTGTCACGTGCCATCATCTCAAGTTCTTTCCACGTTCTTCTCCTCATTTTCACCTGTTTCCAGCTCTCTTCTCCACGTGCTTCTTGATCGACCTCTGCCTCTCTTGCCCTGGGGGTTCCAGAACAAGGACTGCCTTGTCTTGTCTACCCCCTTCCACTTTGTTGCACACAGTCCCAGAACCTCGATTTTATATTTCCTCATTTCTGCTGCTACTTGTGCCGCTTTCCCTTGTTCGTTTAATGTCCAAACATTCCACGTGCCAAATACGGAGGTTCTCCTAGAAGAAGAAAGAAGGTTAGTCAGTAACACAGACTCCTTTCGGCTTTCTCTGTGTTGCATCAAACGCCTCCCTGCGAGAGACACCTTCCCCTGTCTTGGATGGCTGTGTTTTATTTTCCTTACTTGGCTTGTCCAGGTTTGTTGAAGTTTTTTGTCGTTTAATTTTTTTTTTTATAGGTTGGAGTAACCAGCCCCATGCCCAACCCTCCTTAGTCGCTTCCTGCGACATGCATGATAGGGAACAGTGTTACTATTATTTGCTCCCCTTTCGGGCCCCGGTAACACACGGGTGTTATTTTTGGTTTGGACCTAATATATTTTTACTTCTGTCTGTTTCACAGAGCAGCGAATGTTCTTCTAGCCTTTTGAATTCTTATTTTGATATCACTATCTGCTCCTCTTCTTCTTATCTTCTTTGATCCTTAGGCGCCGACAGTCAAAGCAGTCAGTGACCATCACGCCTTCTGGCGTCTTGTAGGACAGCAACAAACTGCTTCCACTTTGTTCGGTCGGCGGCCATCCTCCGTACAGTGCCCCAGCTCTGGTTCATTATTTGCATTTATTGCTGTCGGCCCTGTGCTAAAACCCCCAACCTGGAGGACTAGGGTACCAGCTTTTGTCTGACCCCTACCCGCGCAGACCTGTCCAGCTTGGTTGAACCTACCAGGAGTAAAACTCCTGCTGGCATAGCTCTGGGGGTTGTTAATATGTCCCTCTAACTTTAGTTTATATTGCTGCTTAGATAGATGCGCGTGATTCCCACACCTTGTAGAAATGTTTCATGAAGCGCATTCTTGATGTCGTTTCTTATATTTATTCTCATTATGTCTGTCATTTCGCGGTGTACCTTCAGACCCACATAATATACCTCGCATTAAGTATTTTAATATTGCATTGCATCTGGTTAACTTTATGTGACAGTAGAACCAGGTTGTTGGCAAAAGTTAAAGAGTACACTTAGTTCCATTTCTGTTGGTTAATGCCATTGTTTATATAACCCAATCTATAGCCAGCAAGAAGAAAACTAGCGACAAGAGGCATCACTGCCGCACTCCATCTAACAAAAAGGTTATTTCTCAGTGCTTGCTTTATTTTAATGAATTATTTATTGTCTGCATCCACCTGAAATGATTATGTGTTTTCGAATAGTTTTCAACAGAGCGTTAAAACGTCTTCCTTGATCATTCTGAAGCTTATCCCACTCCTTTTGTTTCTTCCTCTTTTTCGTTTTCGATACCCGACGAATATTTTTATTCGAAATTTTTTGTTTGATTTCTTTATTTGCTCGACATTGCATTGTGTCAGTACACCATTAGCTTTCGGAGCTGTGCAAATTTGGGGCTGTTTAAGATAAGAGATGTTTCAACAATCCTTTTTTTTTTTAGCCGTGTTTGTTTTAATGTGTGCTTTGTTTTGTTTTGGTTTGTTTTTATGAATTAATTAATTTTGTGTGTGTCTGGTCTGCTTGTGTTGTTTTGTGTGTTGTGTAAGCTGACGAAAACGTGTCACAGAGATATATTTTGTTCCTGTCCTTTTCTTTTAAATTAACAAAACTTTAATATTTTTTATTTTTGTGTTAGCTTACCCAGCAGGTCGAAACTGCGATGTGTATCATTATATACAGGTGCATGCACAAGACACGTGTCATTGACTTCAAGACCTCTCATTCGATAAGAACGATGTTTTAGCGTGAATAAACACGTATGCCAGCTTGCACCATTTAGACAAAGAAAAAAGGGTTTGTCCAGAGTTTATGTGCCACATTCAGTTAATTTTTAACGAGTAGACGCACATTCTTACCGTAGTCATAAATTACCATGACGTAAGTATTAGACAACAACGTTTATTACCCACATACCCCCAAGCGGACAACCAGAGGTTCTCAGAGCTGTGACTGTATGTCATTAACTTTGATCTCATACCTTACCAGCAGGTGGTAGCTGTATATTGCCTGTTTGTTTTTGTTTATATTTTATTTACTGTAAGGTCCTTTGTTGACACAATCTTGGATAGGGGATACGCAATTGTATCATTCTATTCTTTTGACAACCGGTTCTATCAGATACTGGTTTTATTTCCCATAAACTTAACATCCGACGATAGCTACGAGGAAAAAAATTAACCACATTGATTCCTTTTTGCACGTAATAACATAAAATATTAGAAAATGTATATTATTAAAACAAGAAGACATGGCGACAGATGATTGACGGAAGAAAACATAAAGCATACATGTGCTTCTTCTTGTATGTTGCACAAGGCGACTTCTTTTCGTTCAGTTTGTAGTCATGCTAGATCTGCAGGCTCATCGCCAGGACGAAGTCCGCAGTCTTTTTCAGGTCAGCGCGGCAGCCCCATAGCTTCTGCTTGAGCTCAGCATCACCTGGCCAGATCAGAACGTCGTTGGTCATCATGGGTTAGACAGTTCTGGAGAATGTGTTCGGGGGTCTGGATTCCAGTAACTGCATGGACATTCATTTGTATGAGATATCCTGAGGTGATAGAGATGGCTCAGTAGTCTGCAGTGTCCAGTTCTCAGGCGGAATATGATGGTCTGTTGGTGTCTGTTAAGTTGGTGGATTGGGTCATTTCTGCTGTATGTATGACAAGGCGACTAATATGAGATTGTTCTTGAAGCTGATCAATTAAAACATATTCCTACATAAACCACCGCTACAAGAGTATGAGAATGCTTTGTGCAGGCTTCGTGCAAAGGGGCCAGATGCTGTGGTGGCTCCATGCTCCATAGGGAGCGAAAATGGTGAATATGCACTTGCAACATGTTTATACGGTAGCACAGTGGTTAGTGTACTGGCTTCCTAGATCGGTGGTCCATGATTCAATCCCCAGTTGAGGTGGGATATTTTTAGACCGCAAAGGGCTCTGGGGTCGACCCAGTCTCAAGAATTGGGTACCAGAGCAAGTCTTGGAAGGTTAAGGCGGCCGGCGTGATGCTGACCACATCACCCCTTGAGTACCGATGGTCGAGAAAATATGGGCCTAACACCATATTCCCAATATGCCTCAATGGGCGTGTAAACGGGATCCTTTACCTTTTTCCCAACACGTTTATACAGAATTACATTTTGTTTTCTTCAAAACTCACCGATCTTCGACAAATTAAAGAAGAGATCGCAAAGCTAGTTGGTAATGTGAGTATTCGGTGTTCCATAATTTCTTGCCTCGGCTGTTGCAGCTGTGTGATTTCCTCGACGTGTCCAAGACTTCATAAATAGTGCAGCATCACATTCAGCAAGATACTTCACTACAAGCTTCTGTGTCATGAGATATAAAATGTCTCCAAAGAGGAGATAAATTCTTTGATCTCTAGTTACTCTGCTCCCATTATATTTACTTGAACATATATAGAATTGTGTGAATTGACTAATCTTATATTATAAATTTATGTTGTGCCTCGTTATATTTACCTAATCTTGTAACCCAAAATAAATCAACAACCGGTTCTGCAAACCTGGTAAAATTTTAACAGCTGATTCGGGCTTAATAACACCAGTGTGAACATAGGAAGAATTTTATCACACAGCTTTTAAGAAATTCCCCGCTCTCTGAAAGGCTGAGAGTCACTGTTATCCAGGACAATGCTCCAGTTCTGTGCGTGACTTGCTGCACATAAAATCTGCAGGATTTAATATCATTATACCGGGTAATACTTGTTCACCGTACTTTTAAGCTTACTGTAGTCTAACTTAATGATGACAGATTTAAGCCTTGTCTTGAAATGATTATGATAGGTCTTTCATCTCGAATACTATGTTAACGCCAGGATATAACAGAAATGAGACGATAAGGTTGGTTAGAAGTTCCTCCTTTCATCTGTCGACAGAAATTATTTGTGTCGCTAAAGATGCCAAGATAATGTCAGAAGTATCTTTTTTTTTTTTAATGTTTCTAAATTTTAGGAGATAAGTAGACGAAAATGACAATTGACTAGGCGTACCTGGGAAATGTCTTCCTTAACTGTCAACCCAGCACCTGAATGTGCTGATTAAAATACTAGTTTGCCATATCATTCTATATTTCTCTTTACATTTCTCTGCCGTTTTGTATTCTGGTTATTTCAAAGCTTTCTATTTTTATTTTTAATGTCAATTGAAAGTAAACAATTCCGAATAAATGGAAGTTAAACACGTGGAATCGGAATTTTAATGTACGGACTGTCCTAATAATCAGGACTGGCTTTAGGAAGTGAGAGGCCTAATTCAAATAGTCTCACCGGGACCCCGGTAGGATTACTTAAAATAAATTTGTAAACTATTTTAATTATTTCCTTGTGTTATTAACTTTCAATGATTTTATAAAGAGCAACAACATTAAATATTATGTATATCATAAATTGGTTAAGAATAACTTCATTGTACGCATTCCTTACATGTTTTTTTTTTTAAAGTAATCTACTTTGCTTTATGTTCGGCAAAACCATTCTGTATAATGTCTAACTCTAAAATCTTAATAATTTCACGTTAAATTGACATGATTAACAAATTGTTTAACCGGTCTTCCTGCTTTGTAGATCGCAGAAATTTTTTAATTTGATTTAGCTTCAAAAATTTCTTCTCTTCTGAGACTGCAGTTACCAGAATGGCCAGAAAGATGCGAATTGCTTTGAATAAGTTTGGAACTGCTTTTGATCGGAATTTATGCAAAAGAAATTGACGAATATTTCTACAATCGGATGGAAGAATTGATTTTAACGCTATCAGTTCTTCACAAAGCATGTAGCCATTTATGTAAACTGATTTTTAAAGTTGAAATTTCTTCGTTTTGCTGTACGAGTTTCATAACTGTCACAATGCCCTGCGCGGGGCCCCCTTTTAGGAGCGGGACCCGATTGTGAGTAATAGGCCTGAAGTCGGCCTTGCATGCAGTGCACTTGAAACTATAAGAATATTTCGTTTCTAGGTTAATCCCTCTTGCTTATAGTAGAGCTGTTATCCTCTAAATATTGAATTCCAGGTTCCGGTGTTGACAAAACCGCACGCAGTAGCCCAGCTAAAGTGTCTTCAAAAACTGATATACAATCGGCTGATTACCTAGGGCAATATATTATTAAAGGATGCAAAATTATATTATGCCGTACCATTTTATCATCCAGGCTCATAAATTATACGTCAAATGTGCACATTACCGTACTTTAAATGATATATTCTAGGTCATATGGAAGCAGGGGCAGATAATACTACGGCAATTCTGAAATCCTTGACAGGAAACGTAATCTTTGTCATTTGTGGGCCAGAGGCCAGGAAAATGTCATGGCGACAGCTATAATGAAAATATCAGTGAGATATCATAGAACAGACGGTGAATTTTTTTTAAAAAATAAATAATATAACAGGGCGTAAATGAGAACTGTCTGGTATGGGATGTTTTTTTTTTTTTTTTGTTTTTTTTTTTTCGTTCGCCCGCTAATACTCAAGGCGAAATCTCAGGTTATTATTTTATGTCTAACCTGAGATTGATTTTACGTGAGTATCCCTTTATTTCTTGTACAGAGACAGGTGTCCCTCGCCATTCAGGCAAATACTCGCCGATTTCGGAGGTACCCATTGCAGCTGGGTCGGCTCAGGAGCCGCCAGTCCCTGGTCGACGACACTCCTTCAAATGTCCTCGCCAGGTCTCGAGTTAATCCAGTCCAAATCCCGGTCGACGAAAAATCCTCAAATGCCGTCGCCCGGGTTTGATCCTGTATCACCCGGTCGCCAGAGCGGTGTTGTAACCACTACGCTAGCGCGGCTCCCTATGGGATGATAATTTTGAACATTACAACTCACAGCTTAAAGTTATGGTGTATTTTGTTTTGTACTGCAAATTTGAAATGAAAATATTATGAGTATGAACTGACTTTACTTATGGTTTTCATGCAAGCCATTTAATTACATAACATCTTCACAATCATCTTCACCCATCATGCCACTAAGAAGCACAGGACTTGAACAAACTTATGCCAATTCTTCCAGACCTGTGCCATTAGTTCAAGGTTATGCACGTCTGTCTAGTCCCTATCCTGTCTATCTCCAGTTCTCTTCTTCATGTGTTTTTCGCTTCTTTGTTGTGACGCCATATTCCAAGTTAAAGTAAATATACAAAAACTTATAGCTCTCCCACTTGGTCACCGAGTACGCCATTGTTGCGCGTAAGAATCATTTTGAAATTAGCATTACGACTGAAGTGCAAAGGAGGAATATTTTAACTTATGTTTCTACTTTCACGGTGCAATGCGCGCTTTTTCCGTATTTTACTAAAATGCTGCCTGGAATTTTACCATTTTTGGTTACAGACGGTTCAGTAGGTCTATATAGGACAATATAGGGGATGCGAGGATACCATTGTCGCGAGAGGGTAGATGGTTATATAATTTGATAAGATATCCTGGACATAAAGGTGTATCAGATGATACCAGGATAGTGCCAGATAAGAGTCTGGTCTTATCAGTAATACCCCCTTCTCTGAAAAGAGTAAAGGTGTATAGACAACAAAGGTAGGGTCAAGCTGTATAAGTTCCCAGAGAAGATGGTAATGTAGTACTCTGAGTCCTTATTTGCTACCTCTCCAGATCCTCCTATGTTAATATGGTAGTTATTACTGTTATTAACTCTGCTAGGGGTAATTATTTAATTAAATTCACCAACAAGGACTGTAACTTAACTTAAAGAATTTAAGTAAGTCTGCTGGTAAATATTTACAATTTATTTGTACATTTACTCTTTTCTGTTTGAAAAGTTTTAAAAGAAATCATATTACAACACATACCTCTTTATGTCCTCTGTGATCCCTGGCCAAAAGTAGTGACAAGCTATCCGTTGTCCAGTGGCCCCTATTCCCATATGTTCACTGAAGGGTATAGCATGTCCCAACAAAGTCTTTCACTGAATTAAAATGTCTATCACTATAGAGAAAGTCTTGCTTGTTTGGTCTCTCTCTCTCTGATTAAGGAATATTTGTTAATTTCACAGTTCTGATTAAAGATCTACACTGCTATCGTCATCACAAAATGTTTTATTTTATGTTTGGTGAACTGGGATATGCTGTACAGTTGCCTTTGTGGGCAACTTATCTGAGTCACTGAAGATGGCTCCCTCTGATATTGTATAGAAATATTTGCTGAAATTCTTCCAAGTGGTATACACGAGATGTCTGGCCCTCTGACATAGACCGGCACTGCATCCGTCGTAACCTCAGTAAGAGATGCCTCTAGTATATTTGTTAGGTTTACAGGATAAAACCTGAAACGAAGTTAAATGCAATCCCTGTATTTCTCTATCAAAATCCCTCTATGACACAGATGGGGATGATAGATAGTTTCAGACAGAGTGCTAGCAGATGCACAAGATATAATATAGTAGCAACAATCAATTCAGTTCACTGTGATCATAAATTTCTTCTACATCCTTATTTATAATCCTTTTCCCATGATCCGCCTCCTTACAATAATTTGGTCGTGAATAAAACTACTTAGTAATATATCAAACTATACAGCAATCCAATTACTTTCATCCTTCCTTATGTTCCTGGTATGTGTCTCATTCCATTAAGAAATACTTCTTTAAATATATTTCCAAACTTACAGACACACTTTGGCCATCATTCTCAATTATTTTGAATATTTCCCAAGGCTGGCTTTGCCTCCAGAATTACACACAAGCCTGTAAGTTCACCAGCAACACACTGTAATTTTCTAACACATCTACACACTTCCTATTGTACAGGTGGATTAATCGCTAGAAATACACATAATTATATATATACACACACACACACACACACATATATATATATATATATATATATATATATATATATATATATATATATATATATATATATATATTCGTTCATACCCTCAGGCACACACACAGACGAGTTGTTAATGGCTGTTAAGGTCTGCTTTCAAGTACAGAAGGCAAATCGCTTCCACTAACACTTGCTTTCTTTTGCCGCTCGCTGTCGCGTTCAAATATTGTGATTGACCTGATTCTGTTAGACAGGCACTATATATAGGGTGACCTCGAGCGTCCTAGGTGGCTTCCCAACGAATGTGTTTTGTGTTCAGAAAATATTGGTAAATTTTGCCTATTGTGCAAATCAGGAAAACTAAGATTTTATTTATCTAAGTTATTCCTGGAGCGATTTTATTCATATAAAGTTTAAAATACGCCCTATATTATTCTACATATTTCTAGTAAACAACCTTTTTCATCCTAAATGCATTTTATTCTATGCGTACGTTACACAGCTAAATAATGGACTAACCTGAGGCTTCGATGCATTCAATTGGAGATCTCTCCCGTCCTATATCAGTATTTGTAAAAGTATTAGTACTTACGGGTAGAGCAACATCCCTAATATCGTTTTGGTAGCCTCTTCCAGGTGGTACTTCTTTCATAATGCTGTAGTTAATTGTCCTCCGATACGTTTTTGCACATATTTGGACTTCCATTTTACTTATCCAAGGCTGTAGTAAATACGGCATAACGGAGCGTTCTGATTGGTCTGTGTATCTTGCAGTTCTTACAATGTATGGCGCGCGGTGTGATCAGAGTTTCGCAGAATTCGTGGTGTGATACAGACGTCACTTCATGACAACTATACTTTCACGTCATCTAAAAGAATGGGCTGTCAAGCTATTAATCATTTTTGTTCAGTTGCCCTTATTCACCAGTAGAACAAGAAGGGAGAAAAAGGCGTTAAAGCTGGATAGGACGCGAACTGACGGAAGCAGCTGAAAGCACGGCAAATCAGCCCTCGCTCTGGAATCTTCTGGGTTAGAGAAAATACAGGGAGATCTAAAAACACTCGTAAAGGTACTGGTGACAGACATGACAGGGATAATAAAGAAGATATGGGCCTTGAGCACAGGGCAGAAAGGCTTGGCTGGATTTTGTCGAAGACCTCTGCTACATAGGGCTGTGATGATGACAGTCATTCACATTTATATATAACTGCATCACAAACGTGTTGGGTGACGACGCCTGGTTGTGAGGTACCGAATCCCGCTTGAGATTTTTTTTCTTTTCACAATGTTCAATACACTCATTCAGCTGAAACTGGAGGTTTGTTTCACAAGTCCATAGTTGACAAAGCTAAACATCATCATCACCATCATCATTACTATCATCATCACCATCATAATAATCATCATCATTGTGGTGGATTTGATGTTATGAATTGTTGTAGGTATTATTATATTTGTATTAAATGAGATTGGCTATGAAGGTCCCTGAATATACCCAATAATATTGTGAACTTTTCAGGGTACCTTTCCACTACCACCTTTTTATCTCATTCAAAATGTTTTTATATAGTATATTAAATGACTTCGTGTTGTGTCTAGGGTTATGAATGTAGAGTGTGATGCACAATAATCAACAAACATACAAACAAATAGTTTATTATTCACAACAGCACACAGTACTAACACAATAACATACAAACGACACTCTAAAAGGCTATCTTATTTAAGACTGTGGTAAAATTTTGTGTAAATAAGATTTTTACAGTTTTATTATCCTGATTCAAATTAATTTGTAATCAGGACTGACAATTTAAAAGTGAAATCAAAGTAATCATTTACATCAGTCAAATAGCACAATAGATCCTTTGTCCATATATATAATATTTTTCTAATATACGTCTGTAGTGTTCTCCTACTTTAAGGTAATACTGGTAGTACTACTAGGTTGTTGTTTTAAATCATGTCCTTTTGGAAATGTTTGTTTCTATTTTGTCACTTGTGGAACTATTACATATTTGTCCCAGTTTTATTCACTGTCATTAGATCGTTCTTTTAAAGTTCTGTAGTTGAGCTTTCAGGTGCCGAAAGAGAACTTAACTTGGCCGTAGAATATAGGTTGAACCTTTCCTCTGCTCGCTTGACAATCTGTTCCCTGTTTGATAGGCAATGGCCACTAGCATGGGCTCGCAGTAAACAGGCAGAGTCCTGAATCAATCAATTTTCAAGCGTTTGGTACCACATTAACGTCAGTACCCAGGACCTCTGAAATGTGAAGGTGTGCATCCTTCGTAATATCTAGCATACACTAATAGTCCACAGTTAAGGACATGTACATTACAAACAAACAAAAGGATCATATCCTTATACAAACCTATGCCACCATTTTCTTTTGATGTGACAATGTACACCAGTATTCCTTTCCCTAATAGTTACAACGCCACTGCAATTCCAGCTATAATCTCTTCCATATAATAGGATAGGTGTTATGCTCCTTTATGACAATCATACATATTCTTGTATTTTACACCTCTCTGACAGTCTATCACATGGTGGATCAATCTTTAGGCGTTGCCTCATGGTCGCTTTAGACCCACTCATGCCCAGACATATATTATTATTGCACATTCAATTTTTACATAAAATACAGGTTAATAAATGTCAATCTTACCACAATTTTCAATGAAATATACACAGAGACGATGACTGACACAGTTTCGATCTGTTTTATTGCCCAGGCTGCTTAGAACTTGTATTTTAAAGCACAGCCTGCTCTCATCTATCACTGTTGAAAATTTTCTTAGAAATGGCGTCCTCCCCAACGCTTATTCTGACAATATCGATTCAGTTAGCCAATCGCTATTAATATCACAAGGGTAAACAGTCTTTTCTCAAAAATTATTATTCAAACTTTTCCTACGTTACTAGATTATTTATGTTTATTCAAAGGTCAGCCAATAATATTTAGTCTCACTTCAAATGCCACCCAATCGGATTCACTGTACTATCCTAGCCTATCTGTCACCTACTTTTTCCCCCCAAAAAATGCGATCCAATCTAAGCAGATATGACTTGACCTGACAGTATCTCTGATCTCTATGTATTGTTTTATCAATATTTAATTAGTTAAGGGACTATTTATATAACTAATAACATATTCTTGGTCAGCAAGTCTTCAGGTACACGAATCTACTATTTTTAAGGGGTTATGTGGTTTGGTTCAAAATTCTATCTTTTTTTCTATGTTGGTTGTTTATTTTTAAACTACCTCCTGTTCACTTCTTTTCTCATGTACTTACGAGATAATTACAAGAGCTTAGGTCATTCATAATAAGAGCTTAACATGTTTACATGACCGAGGTGTCCACAATTCTAACGTTTTCATTGTATTTGGGGAAACCCCTAAGGCAAGGCTTGCCCCTGTGCTATGGTTGCTTTTAGTTTAAAATCAATGCGAAACGAATTAGCATTTCATCTATCCTTGCCCCTCCTCGTTCCACAATGCATTTTAGGCAAATATTTTCTTAGAACTAGGAAAAGTGGGTGTTTATGTCAAGGACGAATTTGAAAAATTGGGTACCGTTTTGTTCGGCTATTCGTTAGCAAATAATAATCTGAAGGCGTAGGCGATACCAACCGTTCTAGCAGAAAATTCTTTTGTACTTTCTTATCTTTGCCTTTATGCCCTATATTGTTATATACTAATTTAGATATTGTATTTAGAAGTCACTACACATCTCCCCCCTTTAGAACAGACGATCATATGTCAGTTCCTACTTCTAAATACACATAGATAAATCTACTATCTATGCCTGGTGACTACTCTGATGTTCGTCATAAGGATGTCTGCTTAAAAAATCAGCTCCCACATTGGTTTTTCCGGGAATGTACTCTATGGTAAACTGGAATGGCTGTAGGAGCAAAGACTAGCGTAATAATCTAGCATTTTCATGCCTTGCTTGTGACAGACACACGAGTGGTTTATGATCTGTCTGGATCTTAAATGATTTTCCATAAAGATAAATCTGGAACTTTTTTATAGCCCATATGACTGCCAGACATTCTTTTTCACTTGTTGAATATTTTTGTTTTGCTGTGTTCAACATACGGCTAGCATAAGCTACTGGGGTTAATTCCCCATCAAGTGAATTTGACCGTTGTAATAGAGCTGCACCCAAACCGATATTACTAGCATCCGTTCTCAGAATGAATTCTTTACTCAAGTCAGGTAATTTCAAAATAGGCCTGCTTGTGAGCTTTTCTTTCAATTCTTGGTATGCTAATTCACATTGCGCCATCCAAATAATTCTGTCAGGATTTCCTTTGCGCGTTAAATCAGTCAATGGAGCACATATGGAGTTAAAGTTTTTAATATATTTTTGGTAAAAACCACATAATGAGACAAAAGATCTCACATCTTTTTTGTTTGTTTGTGGTCTTGGTGCCTTTTTTAACTTCTCCAGGTTCTTGGGGTCAGGGGTCATATTTCTCTGATGTACTGTGTGTCCCAAGAATTCTAGCTCTTTACATCCAACACAGCATTTCGTCGGTCTAGCTGTCAAATTGGTCTCTCTCAGTCGATCAAACAACATATTTGTTGCTGAGTTATTTGCCGGTTGAAGATCATGCACTGAGTATGGTTACTTTAGTGATCTCTTGTTCATCGTGCTGGGGTTATTATTACGCGAATTAGGGTGAAGCGTTCATACAACTCAGTAGCATGGTATGAAGAAGTAATTAATGTAACTTGAACTCAGCAACATTAATGAAGTAATTAATGCCTTCAGGTTGAGTCCGTAATATTTAATCACATGTACACACAGGATGATCATTTCAAATAGGAGCAGAACACGAGTCCGTATAAGTCATGCATAAATTAATCAGTAACGTAGACTGCTGGTTTACGTGTCAATGTCCGTTTAAGGATACAATGCAGTATTGTCGTCAGAACATCACAGCTATATGCACGCGCAGCTAGACATGGCTACCTGCCGACAGTGAGACTGCGAGTCTGAATATTCATACGAATTTGACGATTATTCTCCTCCTTCTGAGGATTCTAGTTAAACACTAACCTCCGTAAGTTTCCTCTCATATAGAGTTCTAGGACTGACCCTGGTCCATCATAAATGCACATATAAGTGGCTATATCATGCCATTGAATTGGAAGGTTAGAAAAACGCAGCTATTCAGCTTGGCGGTCAAGTAACAAAGGGTAGCGTCTCCTAGTTACCGACTGTGACCCAAACAACGCTAGACACGTCATAATCGATCGTGTATGGAGCGTTCAATAATTGAAACATCTATCGCAATATATTAAATGTCTTAACCTTTACAATTGCACGTCTGCTAACCTTTAGCAGACGGCGTTAATAGCATATACCGTAACAATTCCCTGTACACCGGGGAAAAAAAAATCGATAGATTTTTTTTCAAGATCTATCCGACTTAACAATTTTTCAAAAAATTTAACACAATTGTGACATATGGCCGACGATGTTCTGAGTAGAACCGTGTCGCGGTCATGTCAACTAACTATTTGTCATAGTCATCTAACATTAATTTTCTATAATCAACACATAGTCTGATGTTATTGTCCTTCTTCCGGACAATCACTAATGGAGAAGAGAATGGCGAATTACTAGTCTCAATGATTCCCAGAGACAACATCTGTTCAAGTTCCTTAGTAGTTTTAGCAAGGAAATGTAAAGGAACCGAATAGGGATGTACACGAATAGGTGTATCGTCATTGAGAGTAATGTCATGACTGATAGCCGATGTGCGACCCGGGACGTCGGTCAACACATCTGGATAAGATTGTAATAGATTAGCAATCTGTAGACGCTGTTGCGGTGTAACCGTTGAAGAGATGGTTACATCCCGCCAAGATTCAGTAGGTTGAACTACTGGTACCGGTAACGGTAACTGTACCTCAGGAAAAGAAGATTCTTCTTCCTGGATGACGGATAAGTTGGAATAATAACAAGTAGATACTGTGTTGTCATCTAGTTCATGAAAAATTGACTGTAAGTGTTCAGGACGTGTATGAAATTGCTTGAGCATGTTAATATGAAATAGCTTTTTATGTCCCTTGATATCTAAGACGTAATCAACGTCAGAAATTTTATCAATGACTTTGTAAGGACCATTCCAAGATATCAATAATTTATTGTTATTGTGAGGAAGTAACACATAAGCCTCATCGCCTGGGAATAATTGGCGTAATCGTCGAGACCTATTTTGTAGAGATCGAGCCTTAGCTTTTGCAGCCTCAGAAGAAGCTGTTGCCAACTGGCAAGACTCAATAATGTTCTTCCGAAGATTAATCACATACTCGTAAGATGACTGAGTGTCCTGAGTCATCTCCGCGTCAATTAATAAGTCTTTTAGTAGTCCCATAGGACCTCTTGGGGAGCACCAAAAACTAATTCAAAGGGAGAGAAGCCAGTTTGTTCATACGGTACCTCCCGATAAGCAAATAGAACAGCTGGGAGTGCTCTGTCCCAGTCATGAGGGTGCTTAACCGTAACCTTATGTAGTAGTTGTTTAAGTGTACGGTTAAGTCTTTCAACTGCACCATTACTCATAGGATGATAAATACTACTTAAATTCCTATCAATGTTCCAAGTTTTCATGACTTCCTTCATGGTGTCAGATATGAACTGTGACCCATGGTCTGATAAAAGTTTTCTAGGAAACCCTATTCTAGAAAAGATGAGATGTAGTGCATCAGCTACATCTGTGGTAGTGGTGGTCTTTAATGGGATAGCTTCTGGCCATCGTGTGCACAAATCAATGCACGTAAGGACGAATCTATGTCCACTGGCCGATGGTAGCAATGGACCAATAATATCTATGGCCATCTTGTCAAACGGTCTTACTGAGATATCGCAAGCCTGAATAGGCGCCGTGTGAAAAGCTCCACGTGCTTTCACTTCTTGGCATGTAGTACAGGAACGTACATACTGCGAAATATCTCTTGACACTCCTGGCCAAAAGAATGAAGACAGTACTCGAGATCGTGTTCGAGTATATCCCATATGTCCAGCACAATGTGAGTCATGTGCATGTTGAAGAATGTACCGTCTAAAAGTATACGGGACCATAACTTGTTGTTTCATTTGTGATTTGTCATTAAAACATCTAATCAATATGTCATTTTTCATAACAAACCAATGTTTGTTATTATTACCTGAGGATAGATTGTCAACTTTATCAAGCAGTTTAAAAATTTTTTTTAAAGATTTATCCTCTTTTTGTTTAGTTGCAAATGTTTCCCTGTCAATAGGTGAATTGACTACAAACTGCTCTTGGTTGTCTGCATCCATCTTATTATCACTAAATTTCTCCATGAGTTGAGTCTGCGCTCTAGTCGTCACGGCGTTTCCAGTGCATAGGTTATGTTTCTCCCATTCTATGATCTCATCTGGAGTACAATCTTTACTGCCGTGTATACGACCAACCATCAGATCAGCTATAGGCTTTTTTAGCATACATACTTTTACGTTCCCTGTGAAAAAGGGTGTTCTAATATGAACAATAGCTGTTGGGTAGAACTCAATAGTTCCACCAAATGTCATGCAGCGTACATATTCTCCTGTCGCACAGCTAGGATGTACCAGCGACTGACGTACACCAATCGTTGTGGATCCTGAATCTCTCATCACTGAGACGACGGATCCATTAACTAATCCCCTGTTAAAAATTAGTAAGCCTGTTCCATCGTTGACTGCAAGACCTACCTCTGGTGTAATATGTCCGCAGTTAAGCACTGTTTCTTTTGCCTTCTGAAAAATAAGATTGCATTGTTGGCAACTATTTGCCACATTATAATTAATAGCAAAACATGCAGCAGAAGACTGTGTTGTATTATTGTCAAGTGGGACCTGAGCTATAGGGGTAGTATTATTTGTAACTGCCGCCCCTGTATTATGGTTGTAATGAGATGATCCCCGAGAATGAGATCGATTCCGAGTATAATTGTTAGAATTATCTCGTCGTCCTCTATAGTAACTATTATCTCGATGTCTCGAGCCATGATTATTACCATTCCAGTTATTGTTATTTTTCGGGGTATGTGATCGATTATAATTAGTGTTATGTTGACTATTGTGGTAGTTTGTTTGAGGTGAATAATTTCTATCTCGTGATCTACCTCTGTTGAACTCATTTTTATTGTTGAAATCATTATTATGTCCCTTCTGAAAGTTAACATTGTGATTTCTTTGGAACCTACTTCTGTCTACACTGTGATGTCTTTGTTTGTTATTATGATTGTAGGCCATATTAGACGCCACAGGTAGAGGTTCTCTTAATGAAGAGTTAGAAATGTTCGCATTCGGATGTGCCGAACAGTAGTTTAAAGAAATTTTTTCCAACTCGTCGATAGTACCTGGGTTACGCTCCTGCAAATATGCAAAGAATGGTTGGCTAACCGAAGATAATACCTTATCCCGTAGTAGTAAATCAACTAATTTGTCGTACGATTTGTTGACTTCTGCCAGTTCAACCCATCTATTAAATGTATTGCGTATGTTCGCCATGAATCCTGCAAAATCTTTTGGAGATTCAGGTAAAATTCCCTTAAATTTCAACCTACAGTGTTCCTCGTCTAGGTGAAACCTTCGTAAAAGCAAGGACTTAATAGCACCGTAGTTATTTGCTATTGATGGGTCAGCATTTTGAGAAGCCGTCAATGGTTCTCCAACCAAGAATTCATTTAACTTGAGTACCCATGACTCTTCGGGCAAATGATTTGTTTTGTAAGTCTGTTCAAAACGTGACAGGAACGATGAAAGGTCGTCCACGTTTAAGTTGAAAGTGGGTAATTTAAAGTTGTAGAAATGTTTAGTTTGGCTGGATGACGATCCATTTTGTGCGTTATTATTCTGGTTTGCATCAGCACTTTGTGCTTGTAATCTTGCTGTCTCCAATTTAATACGCGCCAATTCCATTTCTTGTTGTAAAATAATTTCCTCTCGTTTCAATTTATTCTCTTCTTCCTGTTTGGTAATTGCTCTTTGCTCTTCTCTTTCACGTTGAGCAAGCTCTCTCAATCTATTTTCCTTGGCAATTTGCTTCATCTCACGTTCTTCCTCCTCTTTCTTTAATGCAACCTTTTGTTCCTCTATTTCTGCTTTATGTTTTTCCAGTTCTGCCTCAGCAAACTGACGAAGTTCTTGAGATTTATAACCATATTCCTTACCAATTTTAACGAAATGGTCTATAGTAAGCATTTTGACTTTTATCTGGTAAGTAATTATTGATAAGTACTGATTAAAATAGTCAATAGTAGCTTCAGAGTAATTATTATACTTACTCAACTTAGGAATATTCAATATAAATAATCACAATAGTACTGAACTCTTATGTCTAAGTTCAACTAATAGACAATATTTTGTAACAATATTGTATCTAAGTACTAACTATATCATAAATAGTTATGATATCTGTTAACTATAATGTAATTACATCACACAATTAATCTCAATATCCAATAATGTTGGGTATGATTCCTAGTAATTATATTGTTCAATGTACTAAGTCACTCTCTTAGTACTAGAAAAGTATATTAAATAATATACAATGGGTCTGTCACCACAAAGGTAGACTATAAGATTATTTTATTTGGTCAATATATATATTATATTATTATGCCCTAGGCATCTCTTATAAATTGTAGTGCTACTTTCTTGGACTATCACTGCATAATTATGCAATGTCCCATATTAACCTTAAATGTCAGAAAAAATTAATTAAATTAAATTACAAGTGTATTATTGAATATAATGTTATATTATTAATGTAGTATTTAATATATATCATGAGTACAAACAAAACAATGATGCAACTAAAGGGTACAAACAATGTCAAGACGCAAACAAGACATTTTCACAATTAAAAATGAATTTATGAACTAAATAAAACAAGCGGAAGTGTCACAAGCCAAATGAAGGGTCAAAGACTGACCCGAGGTCAACTTAATATTCAAAGTACACAAAAAAAAAAAAAAAAAAAAAAAAAGACTGCAAAAAATGATGACATCACAGGACTCATAACGGACGAACATTTAACAATCATAAAATAAATTGATAGTAAGAGTAGACTGGACGAAATAGTTAACGAACATGATACAAAACTGAATAAAAATGTGAACTTAGTACAAATAAAATACACCAGTTATCTACGGAACGGTACAGCTAACACAAATCGTCAAACGACAGCAGATTTGGACAGGCAGTCCAATGGCAAACCTCAATGGGGCTTCCAAAAATGCAATCGTTTAACTGCCCTAAGAAACGACCGAAATCAATTCAGGCATCGTGAGAGCCACAGAATCTAATTTCGGTTCATCCTCCCTACCGCCCACTAATTAACAACACATTAAAACAACCCAAAATTACATGAAACACATTCAGAAAAGACATGCCTATGCAGGCAAAAGGCATGGACTCAGTATTACTGTTTGCAATGACGACAGTTTAAACAGCTAGACTTATCTTTTCCGTTGCTTAGATCAGTGCTAGAGGTCGTCAACAGCTAGGCTAATGCCCCTGACTGTCTGCTCCTGTAGTCCATATCGTGTGTTTTGCTTCAATGGCTCATGTTTCCCCTGGTTAGGCTTAGAGAACGACTTTGGTTTCTCCGACAGTTCACCTACACGACTTTCGGTGACGTCACGTTGTTAGGCATTATAATGAGTAAGACGTCATCTTCGACTGGATCATGTGATCGAAACTTGATCGTAAATATTGTGATTAATCTGTGCGTAAGGAACAGAAGTTTGTTTCTTTTTTCTGTCGTTCCCCGCATTCGGCCGCCACTTTGTTGCTGAGTTATTTGCCGGTTGAAGATCATGCACTGAGTATGGTTACTTTAGTGATCTCTTGTTCATCGTGCTGGGGTTATTATTACGCGAATTAGGGTGAAGCGTTTCATACAACTCAGTAGCATGGTATGAAGAAGTAATTAATGTAACTTGAACTCAGCAACATTAATGAAGTAATTAATGCCTTCAGGTTGAGTCCGTAATATTTAATCACATGTACACACAGGATGATCATTTCAAATAGGAGCAGAACATGAGTCCGTATAAGTCATGCATAAATTAATCAATAACGTAGACTGCTGGTTTACGTGTCAATGTCCGTTTAAGGATACAATGCAGTATTGTCGTCAGAACATCACAGCTATATGCACGCGCAGCTAGACATGGCTACCTGCCGACAGTGAGACTGCGAGTCTGAATATTCATACGAATTTGACGATTATTCTCCTCCTTCTGAGGATTCTAGTTAAACACTAACCTCCGTAAGTTTCCTCTCATATAGAGTTCTAGGACTGACCCTGGTCCATCATAAATGCACATATAAGTGGCTATATCATGCCATTGAATTGGAAGGTTAGAAAAACGCAGCTATTCAGCTTGGCGGTCAAGTAACAAAGGGTAGCGTCTCCTAGTTACCGACTGTGACCCAAACAACGCTAGACACGTCATAATCGATCGTGTATGGAGCGTTCAATAATTGAAACATCTATCGCAATATATTAAATGTCTTAACCTTTACAATTGCACGTCTGCTAACCTTTAGCAGACGGCGTTAATAGCATATACCGTAACAATATTCAGAGAGTTAATGTGTTCTTAAAATGTTTCTGTTGCTATGAGAATATCATCCATGAAGTTGGTGATGCATGGATTCTTCAGGGGATCCAGTAACTTTCTCATCATCCTCGAAAACACACTCGGTGCATTTTTAAGCCCGAATGGCAACATATTAAATTCATAATGTCCTTCCGAGGTGCTAACGGCTAAATAAGGTTTGACTTCCGGCTTTACTGGAATCTGATAGTAGCCTTTGCTCAGATCCACTTTAGAGAAATATTTAGCTTTATTCAGACTGGCAAACAGCTGATTTGTATCAGGTAGTGGATCCACCTGACCTTCTGTGACAGCATTCAGTTTCCTGTAATCTATACACAGTCTGTGTTCTCCAGAGGGTTTTCTTAACAGAACCACACTGGAACTGTAGGGAGATTCACTGTGCGAGATAATCCCTTCTCTCAACAGATAATCTATCTCCTCCCTTAAAGCTTTTTCCTTAGCGAACGGAATCGAATAGGCTCTCACACAGATTGGTGTTGGGTCTATTGATATGATGAGGTAATATTTTCTTCTGCCTTTTCATCGGTCCATGTCCTTAACAAGGTTACATATGGACTTTTATTTTTTCTGACATAGTTTTCATAATATTGGAAGCCTTGTTTTGAGGACATTTCTTCCTCTTGTCATCATTCACAAATCGACCGCTACCAATTTTTCTCTTGGGGTTTTCGCCCCACTTTAAATTCCTTGTGAGAGATCTTCTCTCTCTTTTATCTTCCTCCAGTTTACATAAGTCCGACCGAGGGTTTGTCGGCTTATTCTGGGGTAAGACATCTCTTTGTACTTGTTGCATCGTGGCCATAGTAAAACACTCGAGCGAAGACTGTCTGTGAAACGGGGGTTCCCATTCCCCTCTGTCCACTTTATTATAATTATTTTTCTTTCCAGGCCTAAGTTTTCCCCGTGGCGTGTCTAGGTCCTGATTCATTTTCCCACGTGTGGGTGTTCCCTCTTTATTTTCTGGCCCAGATTTTCCATAATGCTTCTCTCGCATTTGGTTATTATTTTTCCACCCTGTGGAATTTTTCTTATTGCACTGGTCGCAGTCCTCGACAAATTTTCTTATGTCTTCAACCACTCCTGGCCAGTAATAAGACATAGATGTCCTTGAACAGTTGCGACACATCCTCAGGTGTCCACCGTCTTGAACATGTGTTTGTCTCATAACTTGTGCCCTATATTTCGATGGCACTACTACCTGTCCACACCCGGATAGTCCTGCCTTATCCGTCCTGTAAAGCACTCCATCATCCAAATAGAATTCTCCTTTTCTAGGAGGGGTATGGAGTTTTTGGAGTTTGTCAAAACACGGCTTCAGTGATCTATCTTTAACCTGTGCCTTCCTACACTCCTTATGAGACATAATTTTTGGTGGTTCCTCCTCCTGTCTAGGAGTCGACCTAACCTGAAGCGTGGCCATATATACAGGTTTCCTTCTACAATTTTCGGTGTTATGGTTTTCCATCCTACACCGGCTACAATATAATCTACTTTGATGAAAAGGTTTTCTTTCATCATTTTTCCTTTCATTGAATTGTGAGGTTTTATGTTTATAGTTATTGCGTGGCCTATCAAAATACTGCTTACCTTTGTTCTGGTCTCTATGGTCAAACTTATTAAAGTTTTGAGGTGTCTTAAAATTGTCTACCTGTTTCTTTTTATTACCAACTACCTCTGCCTGGGCTGCCTGATACCTCTCAGCGACATTGAGTAACTCACCCAGCCTCTCTGCACCTTGTTCCATGAGAAACTTTCTCAGGTCTGGAGCAATGGACTCTCTTAGCTGCTCAATAAGGATCATCTCCTTAAGATCTTGGGTTTTCCCCAGAGCGGTCCATTTCTCCAAGTAGGTCTCTAACCGTGCAGAGAACTGGTGATAAGTCTCACCCGACAGTAGTTTGGCATTCCTAAATTTTTTTCTATAAAATTCTTCGTTCTTTTCGTATCTTAATAAAAGAGCCTGCTTTAGCATGTCATAATTGTCTTGGTCATCTCTGCTCATCTTGGCAAAAACTTCATAAGCCGTTCCTCTAAGCCCTTGTGATAACTTGAGGCTCCACCTCTCTCTCTCTAACCCATATGTAGTAGCTAAAAGTTCAAATCTACTTAAGTACCCTTCGATGTCATCTTCTTTCTCAACAAAATGATCTACATGAAAACCCATAGCTGAGGTTGAGGCTCCCTGACTGGCAGTGGCATCTGAGGCAAAGGGATTGGCACCATTTTCAGGAGCATGGCCTTGAATTTCCAACTCCCTTAGTCGTAACTCGTGCTCCCTCTGCAATCTTCTATCTTCTGCTTCCCTCTCTGCTTTTTTTTTCTTCTCTTTCTCTTTCAGCAGCCTGTCTCTTTTCTTCTCTTTCAGCAGCCTGTCTCTTTTCCTCTGCTTCCCTTTCAGCATTTTTTTCTTCTAATTGGAGCCTTTTTATCTCTGCCTCCCTATCTGCCTCCAATGCCCTAATTTCCTTGTCAGCCTCAATCTGCAACCTCTTAATTTCTTTGTCAGCCTCAATTTGTAACTGTAATTTTCTTTCTTCTGCTATCTTCCTATCCTCCTTTTTAATATACTTGTCGCATTCTGAAGTTACATATTGGATCAAAGCTTGACCCTCCATGTTCATTTCTTTCGCACTCTGCACAGCAGCAGATCGAAACTTTGCCAGATCAGCCATTTGTACTATGCAACCTTTTAAATTTCCAACTATACAAATCTCTAATTATGGCTAATAATTTCTAATGATAACCAAGAACAACCACAGGCACTGACAGCTCAACTACTATTCAATTTCTCCAAAAGGAATGCTTTTAGTTTTATACTCTCTGAGATTCCTAATATACTTGATAATATTTTAAGAATTTAAAATCCCAGAATCAAACTACCCAATATAGCTGGTGTTATAAGAAATTCAATCCCCAGGAGCGAGACCCCAATATAAGTGATAGGTTATAATCCCGGACCAGGAGACCCCAATATATGTGGTGGATTTGATGTTATGAATTGTTGTAGGTATTATTATATTTGTATTAAATGAGATTAGCTATGAAGGTCCCTGAATATACCCAATAATATTGTGAACCTTTCAGGGTACCTTTCCACTACCACCTTTTTATCTCATTCAAAATGTTTTTATATAGTATATTAAATGACTTCGTGTTGTGTCTAGGGTTATGAATGTAGAGTGTGATGCACAATAATCAACAAACATACAAACAAATAGTTTATTATTCACAACAGCACACAGTACTAACACAATAACATACAAACGACACTCTAAAAGGCTATCTTATTTAAGACTGGTAAAATTTTGTGTAAATAAGATTTTTACAGTTTTATTATCCTGATTCAAATTTATTTGTAATCAGGACTGACAATTTAAAAGTGAAATCAAAATAATCATTTACATCAGTCAAATAGCACAATAGATCCTTTGTCCATATATATAATATTTTTCTAATATACGTCTGTAGTGTTCTCCTACTTTAAGATAATACTGGTAGTACTACTAGGTTGTTGTTTTAAATCATGTCCTTTTGGAAATGTTTGTTTCTATTTTGTTACTTGTGGAACTATTACATATTTGTCCCAGTTTTATTCACTGTCATTAGATCGTTCTTTTAAAGTTCTGTAGTTGAGCTTTCAGGTGCCGAACGAGAACTTAACTTGGCCGTAGAATATAGGTTGAACCTTTCCTCTGCTCGCTTGACAATCTGTTCCCTGTTTGATAGGCAATGGCCACTAGCATGGGCTCGCAGTAAACAGGCAGAGTCCTGAATCAATCAATTTTCAAGCGTTTGGTACCACATTAACGTCAGTACCCAGGACCTCTGAAATGTGAAGGTATGCATCCTTCGTAATATCTAGCATACACTAATAGTCCACAGTTAAGGACATGTACATTACAAACAAACAAAAGGATCATATCCTTATACAAACCTATGCCACCATTTTCTTTTGATGTGACAATGTACACCAGTATTCCTTTCCCTAATAGTTACAACGCCACTGCAATTCCAGCTGTGATCTCTTCCATATAATAGGATAGGTGTTATGCTCCTTTATGACAATCATACATATTCTTGTATTTTACACCTCTCTGACAGTCTATCACATGGTGGATCAATCTTTAGGCTTTGCCTCATGGTCGCTTTAGACCCACTCATGCCCAGACATATATTATTATTTCACATTCAATTTTTACATAAAATACAGGTTAATAAATGTCAATCTTACCACAGTTTTCAATGAAATATACACAGAGACGATGACTGACACAGTTTCGATCTGTTTTATTGCCCAGGCTGCTTAGAACATGTATTTTAAAGCACAGCCTGCTCTCATCTACTAAGCAGATATGACTTGACCTGACAGTATCTCTGATCTCTATGTATTGTTTTATCAATATTTAATTAGTTAAGGGACTATTTATATAACTAATAACATATTCTTGGTCAGCAAGTCTTCAGGTACACGAATCTACTATTTTTAAGGGGTTATGTGGTTTGGTTCAAAATTCTATCTTTTTTTCTATGTTGGTTGTTTATTTTTAAACTACCTCCTGTTCACTTCTTTTCTCATGTACTTACGAGATAATTACAAGAGCTTAGGTCATTCATAATAAGAGCTTAACATGTTTACATGACCGAGGTGTCCACAATTCTAACGTGTTCATTGTATTTGGGGAAACCCCTAAGGCAAGGCTTGCCCCTGTGCTATGGTTGCTTTTAGTTTAAAATCAATGCGAAACGAATTAGCATTTCATCTATCCTTGCCCCTCCTCGTTCCACAATGCATTTTAGGCAAATATTTTCTTAGAACTAGGAAAAGTGGGTGTTTATGTCAAGGCATTACCATCAGCATCACCATCATAATAATCATCATCATCACCATCATCATAATAATCATCACCATTATCATTTTCTTTTGCGTTCCTTACAGAGCATGGAGCCAACACTCTGGCTGCCCCCCCCCTCCCCCTTGTAGTAAGTACCCACTAAACATTTAACATGTTCCTGCAGCGATGGTTTCTGAGGCAGTTTCTTTTACATGCTGCCAGCCGCACGCACATTCTCGTATTAGTGGCCTTGTACGACATGCAGGAGTGTGTAGTAGTTCTATTTTGTTTTTATCTCATGAGACCTTTAGCGTGTTCATAATTATGATTGAATATTCACTTCAAACTGGAACTGTCTGTGAAGCTACACAAACTTGCGGCTACCAGGTATCCAGTTGTGGCCGAATTGGTCCGGCTTTTCATGGGCAAACTGTGGGTTAGTCCGGATTTTTCTTTCTTTTTAGATGTTGGAATATCTGCTTTTATGCGATTGGCTAATTTCGGGAAAGATGCCATTTTGAAAGTTCTCAGTTTGAATCCCAGTCTCGACGGCTGAATTAAAGTCGTCATTCCCGCATAATCCAGCAGATAATTATGAACTTTGCTGCAAATTTTTATATTGCTGAATTGTTTACAGTAGATTATAAAAATAAAAAAATAAAACTTTAAGTCAGGTTTTTAAATTATCGCTCTTTATATTTTATTGCCACTTGTAAGGATTAAGAAAAATTATTACTTAAAAATTATTTTATTATATAACGCGGCAGGCAATGTGCAAGTTCGATTAAAACCTCGTCATCTATTTGCAATTACTGATAATATTAACGTTACTATTTAATTTAATATTAATTAATAATATATATTTATTACAGACACTCACTCTAAATGCCAAAAACAAAATTCTTAAACAGCGTTATACCGTAGAAGCAGCAACAACAACTGCAATTACCATTATGGAAAATTGAAGATTTTCCTAGAGACAAGATAGTGATCTTTACATAGTCACTATCAGTCACCACTGTCTTCAGCAACAATAAAACCATTGAATTAGATAGCCTGGCAGAAGTACTAATGGAAACCAGCTATAAATTCAAAACAGGGAAAGCACAGTAGATCCCTGCCCACAGCAAGATACAGGGACATGAGAACACAGATAGATCCTCCTAAGACGGAGAAAGAAACATCCAAACCGAAGACAGAGCTGCATATGAAGAGATCAAATCAATAATAAAAAAATAACTATAAAGAAAAATGGCATAAGGAACACGCAGACCCCGATACTCACAGAACCATTCTATACATTACCAAGAAGAGATCAAGAGATAATTTTCAGACTAAGAAACGGCCATTGCAGACTCAGATGCTATCTGTTCAACAAACTAAAAATCGGACAGTCAGGAGCAAATAAAGGTGCCACTGAAATTTAAAAATAACACACAGACACAGATACACAAACAGAAAAGGAGAAGAAAGCAGTTAAACCTGAAAGCTGGCAATCAAAATTGACATTTTTTTAATGTTGCAAAAGTAACATGCAAGGAAGCGATGAAATTCTTGCTACAGAAGGTGCTTTTGTTTTTCACTGCTAACTTACTTAGTTATTCCTCTTCTACGTTGGGGTGCAGAGGTTAGCCAAAGAAAGCGCCATGCTATTCTAACAGCTGTCTTCCTTTTGGCCTAGTCCCAGTCCAGTCCTTGGTCCTTCAGAAATTGTCTGATGTACTCCCAGCGAACTATGCCTCGTCCTGGAGGTCTGGGTCCCTACTCAGGGTTAAACATGTTTGTCACGGTATCCGGTCTTTATCCAATGTTGTACACACAGCCAACCATCGCAACTGGGACATCTCCACTCTGAACTGCAAGGGCTGGGTTTCGAGGCTATGACGTATTGTCTGGTTGCAGACTTTGTCCCTTCTTATTACTAGGCCATCTCTTATTATTTCTTTTAAGTTGAGGACTCAATAAAAAAAAGGAATGCCTTGTAACACTTTCAGCAGACGTTTAATCACTGTTTGTCATATCCAACGCAGACCTCCTTTTCATCACGTCTTGTTCCGCAATTTTTATTCTGCTTCTTGCCATTAATGTCACTTGGATGATCTTGTTATATTATTATAATCCTTCTATTCTGCGCAATCATCCATTTATGAAAGTCTGTAGCTTGTCTGTTAATATAAATCTGAAGGCATAATGACTTTATTAGGCGTAGTCCCTCAAGAACTAATCCTCTTAAGTAGGTTAAATCAGTACACTATAGTTGTTTTCACTTAAATGACATTCTTTAGATTTTTGTTATAGAACTTAAATTCCATGCATCGTGTAGAAATTCTGTAATAAACTTGAATGACAGTTAATAGTAACAACGTCTGCTTATGCATTTAGGATTATGAGCAGTCGAATACGATTAGACAATTAGAAAGGAACTAAAACAAATTACGTGACAGAGAAATAATTACAAAAAGCCAGTGAAGTGATTTACGAACTGTCATTACTACTCAAACATTGAAATATCAGTATAGAAACAAAACGACATTTAATAAGTAAGATGAAATAGGAAACTTTATACAGCGCGTTACAACAAGAGGCAATCTGATTATAAGAAATGGTCCCACCTGTGACGAGTCATATATTCAATCGTTATATTTTTCTTTGACCACCCTTGCTTCCTTGTACTGTGCCTTTCTTTTTTTCTTCCATTCACTTCTTTCCATCTAGTCATGTCTGTAAAATTATCACATTATCTTCAAATACCACCTGTTGCCCAGGCTGTAAAACTCGAGGCTAACATGATTTTCTGGCAGTTTTTGTAAGCCATGCTTCCGAATCAAACATAGGTTATCTACATTCCCCGACACAAGTCTGGGTTTTCGCCCTATGCCGTCTGTGGTAAAACAAGCTTACACTGTTATCTCTCAATTGCGCGTCTGGCTTAACAATAAGGATAGACTATAGGTATTCTTTTAATCCGTCTAGTGTTGACGATTAATCAAACACACACGTCGACGTGGCTATAAAACAGTTCAAGCGGTCAGGTAACCCGGGTTGTGAGTGACGAAGTTCGGAGAACGCGTGGTGAAAATAACACCAAAAGATAAAGGCGCAAAATAAAGTAAGATCATAAGAGGATGAAACAAAATGAAAGGATCGCATAGGCCAGGGGCAAGATGACCACAGAAAAATTTAGAGACTGATATATGACTTATCACAACTTGATAAAACACATTTAATCAATTATTACATAAATAGCAATGTTTATGGGTTTTGCTTAAGTGTAAAAGCATTTGCTATGTTAGAGGTTTGTGGTATGGAATTTGGTAAGTATGGTAAGTAATGCAACATTATTTTAATTTAACTTTTCAGTATTTTCAAGACGATGCTGCCTTTCAACAAGTAAAATAAATAAAATCCTCAGTGATTTCAAAAGAATTGTATTTATGATTTTGTATAATTGATCAAATTGTTTGAAATTGATCGATTGATCTTCGATTTTTAAAATTCGATTAATCGAGTAAGATTTTTGAAATCAATCCCAGTCCAACTACGTATAAACTTAACGAACTCTTTGCTATCGGTGTCAAAAATAGTCCCTAACCTGACCACAGGTGCCGGGTTCGATTCACGGTATCGACACGCTTTAGTCTATTCAGCTGTAAATTGGTACCTGGTTTTTCTCTTGAGTTAGGGAAAGAAAAGGCAGCGAGGAAGGGAGCTTGTCACCTCACCTCTGGTTGCTAGCCCTAGTATAGTGAAATCTCTAACATTTGATTCCCCTGCGGCAGTATCTGTAATGGGACATACTTAATGTATAGTGTAGTTCATTCTTATCTCAATGGTGGAATTTGCATACGATGCTGTCAGTGGGCCTAAGTATTTGGATGTGTGTTTGTGAGTGTGTTTTGCTATGGGATAACCTTTACCTCAGTAATTGCTGACCCATAACCTCATCTGGTCAGTTAGAGTTCCTGTCCTTTATTTAAGTATGTCTGTGTATGTTTATGTGTCTTGGAAGTGCTCATAGCCTGTAACTTTTTCAGCAAATAAATGATACAAAAAAATTGAAATGTTGCAGGTACTCGTAAGAAATAAAGAAGAAGCAAACTAGACAACAGAAAACAAACAACAAAAGTGATAGACTTACCGCGGACTCGAACTCAGGTCGATCTGAAAGGCACGACCGCCTCGCTGCGGAAGTGAATCGTGACTAGCCTCCCTGCCAACCTAAGCTGGTCCCGATTCACTCTCGCAACGAGGCGGTGGTGTCTTTCGGAAGGTCTTGGGTTCGAGTCCCTGGTAAGCCAATCACTTCATTTATTTGTGTTTTCTGTCGTCTAGTTTTCTACTTCTTTATTTCTTGGTAAAAGAACAGCCGGGCGACTGCAGCTCAGGTTCAAAGATGTGGGCAAGAGAGACTCGAAGGCACTGGATATAAATCCAGTAAATGGGAGGATTAAGCTGTCTGTAGCACCAAGTAGCGATGCTCCCAACGGCGCCACCTCTGGTTGGTCGAAGAGAAGCTCTCACAACAGAAGAGAAAAGAACACTCTGAAAGGAACACCATGGAAAAAAAAAACAGCTGAGGTCTATCATCACAAGGGCACTTTCCCATAGTCAGTCATGACTGAAGGGGGCTAGTCGTATTTACAGTAGAACTCCATTTATCCGAACCCCATGGGACCGAGCATCGTTCGGATAATCTAATGTTCGGATAATTGGATTACATAATGTATCGAGTACATGTACACATATTTCTAAAAATAATTAACCATCACAAGGAAAATACACTATAAAACATATTTACTTGTACTGTAATAATAATACCCACACTGTATTAGATCACTGTATCACCAAAATCTTTTATTACACTGTAGTGCATGTACTTCTTGTATTAATTATTTTTGTTAAGAAAGAGAAATGTTTTCAAAATAACATTACAAACGATTCAAAACCAGGCGCAACTTACGTATATATGTACGTGCACAGATGTAGCCCACTATTTAAAATAATGAGGAATCCTCTTTTGCACCAAACTGGATAGTCTCCTTTTGGCTGCAAAGTCCCGAATTCTCTTCAACAGCAGAAGCTGTGTAGGACAGCTGTCATCTTCTTGCTCGTACCAAGCCATCGCAGTTTCTAGTGCTATAAAGCCCTCTTCAGGACTTGGTCGACGTTTTGGTTTTTCTTCATAATCTACAAGTACATCATGTACTTCTGAGGTGTCTTCATCACGGTCACTACATGTATTTGGTTTTCTTCTTGCACAAAAGACAAAATTTCTTCGTCATTCAAAAACTGAAAACCAGAATCATTATCATCTTCTAGCCACATGTGTGCATCATCTTTGTCACAGTCCGAAAATCCGGGCATTGCTTGAAACAGTTCCACAACTTCATTTATACAATCATCATTTGTGTCCACTGCAGTAGTTTCATTTCCTCCTTTTTTCCCAAGCAATCTACTCCAAGCCTTGTTGAGATTATCTTGTGACAGGGTGGTCCAAGCATCAGCTAACATATAGCAGCAGTCTTTGAGATTAAGCTTTTTGGAAAACGCCACCACACTTTCTTCATCTTCAGCCAACAATAAACGACGCAGGACTTCCTTCTTGTACATCTTTTTAAGCTTTGCTATAACACCCTGATCCATTGGTTGAATCAGTGCTGTTACATTGGGAGGCAGAAAAATTACTTTAAAATTTGCATCAACTGCATTCAATGTATCCGTCTCTGGATGAGATGGTGCATTGTCCAGTAGAAGAATTACTTTTCCAGTTTTCTTTTCTTGTTCTCCCAACCTCTTCACATTTGGGATGAACTGATTTGTATACCAATCAAGAAATATTTCACTATTCATCCAAGCACTCTTCTGTGCTTTGTAACACAATGGGAGACATGTCACATTCTTTAAACAACGTGGTTTTTTGGCTTTGCCGATCATTAGCACCGGTAAACGATGACTTCCACTGGCATTCGCGGCTACCAAAATTGTTACTCTCTCTTTGCACTTTTTAAACCCAGGGGCAGCTGCTTCGCGCTGAGATGCAAGTGATTTTTGAGGCAATGATTTCCAGTATAAGCCAGTCTCATCGGCATTATACACATCCTCGAGTGAATAACCTTCTTCTTCCAAAAAAGCCAAGAATGTTTCTGTAAAATTTTTAGCGGCAGTTGCATCGCTAGATAAAGATTCCCCTTGAATCTCCAATTCTCGTATGCCATGACGAGATTTAAAGTTTCTTAACCATTCCTGGCTAGCCTTAAAGTCAGGAGGACCGTCAAGTTGATTGTTGAACTGAAGTGCCTTTTCACACAACAGAGAACCAGAGATAGGTTCCCCTTTGCTTCTTCTTTGCACAAACCATATATACAAAGCCTCTTCCAATTTCACATCTTTCGCATTTCTCATGGTTTTACGTTTCTTCGACCCATTTTCACTATCAAATTTCGATGCAAAACTCATAATTTTATCCTTGTTACTTTTAATGTCAGAGACGGTAGCTTTCCCAACATTGAAAATCCTCGCAAGTGAAGACACAGTTTCACCTTGTCCTAGTCTCTTGATAAATTCTGTTTTCGTTTCAATTGACAAAACATTGCGGTTCCTTTTATATGCTTTAGGCCTACTGGAAGATGCCATATCGCACAGAGAAATACTTGTACGCCAAAATTATTCTGCTGTAGTAGCAGACACAATTATTTTAAGTTGAACTGTCTGTTTAGCCAGTGTTCTACCTAGAACGCACACGTACACTGTATTTTTAAACCAGATATTAACTGACTTTATGATCTAACTGACTTCCTGAACGTAAGCGACCGACCATTAGCCATCCCATTCTCTACAAATTGTTCGCACACATTTGAAGTTTGCCGCATCAAAAGATTCAGAATTTTAGTCTAACGTGACTGTGGCATCTGATTTTTTTTTTTTTCTGGAAAAAGTGTTCGGATAATTGGATGTTCGGATAATTGGGGTTCGGATAAATGGAGTTCTACTGTATTACGAGTGCCTAAAACATACCAAATTATATGCACAGTATTAATTATTTGCTATTCACAGGCCTTTGGTTTCACTCTTTATTTATTTCAACCTTTTCAGCAGTAGCCTCTGATATTGATTATTCTCTGAATTCGAGCCTTCAGGTACACCATTTATTATCACTGACATCGAAGTCCAGAGCGGGACTTTTTCTCAGGGTTTTCTCAGCCCGCACACTTCCGCGCCTATGTAGAAGGTATCTCATGTGGCAAACTTGAAATTGGCGATAAATGTAAAGTCCTGATACATTAATTAATATCAGTAACCGTTTTCATGGACGTGTCACGCGTCTTCTTTTCCAACCCCTTAGTCTTCTATTATCAGGTGGGCGTGACAACATTTCTCGGAACGGTAACAGTATCTTCAGAGTCATGTTTTATGGACAGCAGTGGCATCTATTAGAACAACAAATGACTGCTCTGAATCTGGCAGTTTATAGTTACTAATGTCAGTTGGAGTCCGGCGTCTTTCTGCTGTGACTTTTATAGAAGGGATTCTTCTTCTTATTTCTCTTTTTCTTCTACTTGTTCAAGTGCCATACCTGGTGACGTGGGCAATCATGTCTTTCCACAACGTCCGGTCTCCATTACTATTTAACACTTCTGTGGTTGACTTCTTTCCATGCCATGATATCTAGCTCTCCAGCATGTGCTGTCGTTGTCTTCATCTTCCTCGGTTCCTTTCAATCTTTCATGTTGTTACGATATATTCAATCTTTCATGTTGTTACGATATATTCAATCTTTCATGTTGTTACGATATATTCAATCTTTCATGTTGTTACGATATATTCAATCTTTCATGTTGCTACGATATATTCAATCTTTCATGTTGTTACGATATATTCAATCTTTCATGTTGCTACGATATATTCAATCTTTCATGTTGTTACGATATATTCAATCTTTCATGTTGTTACGATATATTCAATCTTTCATGTTGTTACGATATATTCAATCTTTCATGTTGTTACGATATATTCAATCTTTCATGTTGTTACGATATATTCAATCTTTCATGTTGCTACGATATATTCAATCTTTCATGTTGTTACGATATATTCAATCTTTCATGTTGCTACGATATATTCAATCTTTCATGTTGTTACGATATATTCAATCTTTCATGTTGCTACGATATATTCAATCTTTCATGTTGTTACGATATATTCATCTTTCTCGGTTCCTTTCAATCTTTCATGTTGTTACGATATATTCAATCTTTCATGTTGTTACGATATATTCATCTTTCTCGGTTCCTTTCAATCTTTCATGTTGTTACGATATATTCATCTTTCTCGGTTCCTTTTAATCTGTCATGTTGTTACGATATGTTTCAGCTTTCGTTTTCTCATAACGTGCCCAAAGACAGCGGATTGCTTCTTTCTAACATGAGGAATATTCTTCCTTTGCACATTGGCCTCTTTCAAGACATCCTCATTACTCGTATTAGTTGTCCATGGTATTTTTAACATTCTTCTGTAAAACCACTTCACTGTGGCCTCTAGAACTTTCCCTACTTGTTGATATATTTTGCTTCCTTGAATAATGGTTCATGACTCACTCCCGTATGTCAAGATTGGTTCTATATAACACTGAAGAACTCATTGCCGTTACCATCAGCTTCATCAACGTAAGCACCAACATCGGTTTTTTTTTTCTCTTCTCTTACCTGGAGGTTGATCAGTAAGAACTTCCTTTCCTCATTATTTTAGACTTTACAAAATGCATCACAGTTCAGTACTCAACTCTTGATCTGGAGCTCTCGGGGGTTTCTGAGAGACAAAAAGAGAATATGACCTGCCACCTCTAGTGTTCGAATACGGCGATTGATATAATGTTTGTGCATGGGATCTGGCAGCTGCATCATGTAGAATACATTGCTACAGAAACTAACTCTGCGAGAGCCCGGGGGCTAGCTGTAGTGAGCGATCTTTGATCCGTAAGGAGAGAGGATGGAAAAAAGACAATGAAAGTCTTCTTCGTGTAGTTAATTTCCGAAGTCTTTTCCTTTCTTTCTTTTCTTACTTTCCTCTCGCTCACAGCTTTTCTTTCCATCAGGGGACTCCACAATCCACATTATCTGTCAAGGTATCCAATATTGGCAGGTGTCATTTCCTTTGTTGTCCAAAATACTTCTATTCACAGGAAGTATGTCAATCAATGCCGCTCGTTTCTGAAGGGTAAATATGTCAAGGAATGCGCTACAGTTCGTGTTATCTCTTCACTTCCATCTTCGAGCCTTTTCATATGTGTTCCCACCCAAACCTTCAGATCTATCAGAGACGCTACTCTTTGTATCTCTTTATCTTTCCCTTTTCCACTTTCCATGGTGATTGATGAATTATATTAGAGACCAGTTCCCTTTGCGCTTGCCCCGTCCATCTTTTCATTCACAAGCTATTTAAAATTAGGTGGTTTTTTGTTTTAGAGCTGCTGATGACGATCCCTCTCTTCTTCCTTCCAGACTTGCAGGTTGGATTAGGGATGTGCCTCTGATTTAACAATCAGGGCAACATCATCAGCAAATACCAGCTCTGAAATACAGACCTGTCTCATCTTCTAGTACCCCACTGAATACTATCATCATCATTTTCCTTCGCGCACCTTACGGAGCATGGAACCACTACTGTAGCTGGTTCTGTTGCAGGCTGCATACATCAAACATTCACAGGCTCTTGCAGGGATGGTTTATGTAGCAATGGTTTATGTAGCAATGGTTCATGTAGCAATGGTTCATGTAGCAATGGTTCATGTAGCAATGGTTTATGTAGCAATGGTTCATGTAGCAATGGTTTATGTAGCAATGGTTTATGTAGCAATGGTTCATGTAGCAATGGTTCATGTAGCAATGGTTCATGTAGCAATCTGTTTTTGGTGATTACGCTTCCAGCCTTATGCACAATCTTTTACTAGTCGCCTTGTGCGAAAACCTGGAGCCGCGGTTGCACAGTGGTGATCACACTGGCTTCCTAGATCGGTGGTCCTAAGTTCAATCCCCAGTTGAGGTGGGATATTTTTAGACCACAAACGGCTCTGGGGTCGACCCAGCCTCAAGAATTGGGTACCAGAGCTGCTCTGGGAAGGTTAAGGCGCCCGGCGTGATGCTGACCACATCAACCCTAGTGTGCCGATGGTCGAGAAAATATGGGTCTAACGCCATATTCCCAGTATGCCTCAATGGGCGCGTAACGGGATCCTTTACCCTACCCCGTTGTGCGAAAACTTGGGTATATTAGGTACCAAAAAAAAAAAGAATATGGCATTAACACACATTATGTTAGACGTTTACGAGCCATCCGTTGTCAGTAAATTTAAGATTGCTTTTAAAATGAAATAATAACGTTCTCGGCTTTTCTAATTTCTCCATAGATTATGTTAGGGCCCAGAACATAGAACAATGCAGAAATGGAGATCATAAGTGCGACGCAAAGACACAGAAAGAACCAGAACATAGAGCTATACAGAAATGATCGTAAGCGCGACACATAGACCCAGAAAGAACTCAGAACATACAGCAATGCAGGAAAGAAGATAATAAACGCGATCTTTTTAGACGAGGAATCCGATTGCCAGGTACTAAGCAAAAACGGTGTCTAGATGCCAGATCATTAAACAAAGGTCGGGGTTAGGCATCAGTTGGTTAAACTGATCATACACATTTAATTTTATAAATTACCTCATATTGTCTCTTCTTTCTACTTCAGAGGCACTTGTCTGGTATTGGTTAGTTAGATTTGTGCCGATAATGATTTTTCTCAAACAAAGAAAAAGGGACAAGGAGTCATGGATCTCGATGGCAACACGCTGTTATACAGTGGTGTACCCACATCTGAAAGAGCTAAAGGGGGCGTGGGTTACATTGTGGCCAAAAACCAGAAAGATAGTATCAAGGGATGGAACTTTGTCTCGGAGCGCATTATGGTTGTAAAACTAAAAGAAGGAGAAACCATAGTCAACCTGGTCATAGTGTATGGGCCAAATGAGGATGAGAGAGCAGAGGTCAAGGAGGAATTCTTCGAGCTGCTTCAAAGGACAGTGGATGACTGACTAGATGAAGTTATCATGCTCGGAGATTTTAATGCCAGAGTTGGAAATGACCATGCTAGATGGGGTGGAGTTATCGGAAGATATGGAGAAGATACTCTCAATGACAATGGAAAGCGACTCCTTAGATTCTGCAGTGAGCAGAATCTGATCATCACAAACACAAAATTCCCCCATAAGCGCATACATGCATACACTAGATGTGAACCAACCAAGAATGAGAAGTCAGTGATCGACTATGCCATTGTTAGGAGAAGCTCATTCAAATATGTCCGGGATGCTAGAGTCTGGAGGGGGCCAGAGATTGGAAGTGATCACTACCTGCTAACAATCAAAAGAACAACTGAAAGAGTTGCTCAGCCTAGGAACTGCCCAACATCACGCAAGAAACCAAGTAAACGAGCGGGAGAAATGAGCATTAGGACCTACAAGCTGAAAGAGCCAGAAATTAAGACCAGATATCAGGGGCTTATTGCTGCAGCGGTGAGCAACACAGAAGAACGACCTGATGACTTGGAAACCCTCTGGAATAAATTCAAGGATATCATAAAGACAGCTGCAGCAGAAGCATGCGGTGAAGTCCGACTTGGGAACAGGAGAAAGAGGACACCTTGGTGGACAGAGGAAGTCAAAGAGAAAATGAGAGAGAAGAAAATGGCATGGAAACAATACTTAGGAGCTAAAAACACAACAGGACAGATGAAAAAATATAGAGAATATGTGACACTCAGAACAGAAGCAAATAACAAGGTGCTAGCAGCAAAACAGAAGTCCTGGGAAGAATTTGGAGAAAAGCTAGAAAAAGATGCACAAGAAAACCAGAAATTGTTCTATAAGACCCTAACAAACATGAGAAAGGAAAAACAATGCCCTCTCAAATTTATAAAGGACAAGCAAGGCAAATTGCTTACTGCCCCGAAGGAAGTAATGGAAAGAGGGAAAGAATATTTCTCAGAACTCCTGGATGGTGAGCATGGTGAAGCATCAGAAATGATAACCACTAGCACAGAAGAGAAAACCAATGATGGTGAAGATGACATAAAGATGGAAGAACTGAAGGCAGCACTGGAGAAAATCAAGATGGGCAAAGCAGCAGGGCATGATGGTATAACACCAGAAATGGTTAAGTACATGGGAGCATCAGGCGACCTATTACTTTTAAGGGTTCTACAGGCAGCGTGGTACAACAAGACCATACCAAAGGATTGGGAGATTGCCATCATAACACCAATTTTCAAAAAGGGTGACAATCGACAGTGTGGAAACCATAGAGGCATATCCCTTCTTAGTGTCCCTGGTAAAATCTACTCTAGAATCCTAGAGCAGAGACTCCGACGCCTAGCTGAGCCACAACTGGATGAGGTCCAGTGCGGATTCCGAGCGAACCGAAGTACTTAAGACCTAATCTTCACACTCAGACAGCTGAGTGAAAAGGCCCTTGAGTATAAGAGTGAGATCCATCTTTGTTTCATAGATCTGGAAAAGGCGTTTGACAGGGTCCCCTGGAGCAAACTTTGGGATTGTTTGGCAAGGAAGAACATTCCAGCTGCTCTGATTCATGCTATACAGAGCTTCTACAAGTCTTGCAGAAATTATGTGAGGACAGCAAACCATAAGTCAGAAGAGTTCCGGACCACCACTGGTGTAAGACAAGGTGATATCCTGTCACCTTACCTTTTCATACTCCTCATGGACGATGTCATTAAGGCATGTAAGGAGAGAACAAGAAAATATTCAGTGGAGTACTGGAAGATGAGACAGGTCTGTGATTCAGAGCTGGCATTTGCTGATGATGTTGCCCTGATTGCTAAATCAGAGGCACATCTCCAATTCAACCTGCAAGTCTGGAAGGAAGAGCTGGAGAAGAGAGGGATGGTCATAAGCAGCTCTAAAACAAAATCCATGGTGATATCACGAGAAGAGAGAAGAGATCAGATTAATCTGGGAGAACAGGTCCTGGAGCAGGTCGACCACTTTAAATACCTCGGAGCTATTATTGACCGAAAGGGAGGCATCAAAGAAGAGTTGGCCACTCGAAAAGCAGCAGCTGGGAGACTTTTTCAGGCCATAAATCGAGGATTCCTCAGCAAGAGAGAGGTTGGTAAGAAAACGAAGATGGCTGTATACCGCTCCACCTATGTCCCAGTCTTGACATATGGATGCGAGTCATGGCAATGACTACAACCCACAAAAGCCAGATCCAAACCTCAGAAATGAGGTATCTGAGGAAGGTGGTTGAAGTAACAAGAAGAGACATGGTACGCAACCAGAAACTTACGTCAAGGCCTTAAATCCCACCCCCTGCAGACCCAAGTAGAACAGTCCCAACTAAGATGGTTTGGCCATGTCTGCAGAATGGGAGAAGACCGGCTACCACGACAAGCATGGGAAACAAAGAGCCAAGGATCCAGACCCCCAGGACGATCCAGAGTCCGCTGGGAGGACAACATTAGACAATCTTTGAAGGACCGAGGACTAGAATGGAACCCGGCCAGGAGAAAGACAGCCGATAGGATAGTCTGGCGCTCTCTCTCCCAAACCTCTACACCTCACGGTGGAAGGGGAACGACTATTTAAGTATGATTTTTCTCCTTGTTCATTTATGAGTATTGCCTGCTAATTCCGGAAGTGTCTGCCTAATTTTCTTTCAGACTTCTGAGATCCAGCAACTATACGTCCAAGTCCAACAATTTACAAACCGTGATCTTCTTTACTATCCAGTGGTTTATTTATTAAAAGATTATTATTTTGTGACAAAACCTACCGTCTTCGGGAGTGTCGTGATCTGACAAGATCTATGTGTCATCACTTTTACTTTTATGTTTTCCTTCCGCTATTGCCGCGAAGCGTAGTGGGGAGCTGCAGTTTGCGTTGTTCAGCCAAGTGTGTCGCCTTGGCTGCTGTGAGACCATGTTGTTGTAGGATGTCTGTGATGTTGTCTATCCATCTGCCTCGTGGTCTTCCCCGTGCTCTGATCCTAGATCTTATAGGCACGTAGTGGTAATAGGTCGGACCTCATTCTCATGACATGACCAAACCACTTGATTTTCTGCGTCTGTACATACTGGATGCAAGATGTAGTTTCTACAGTTTTTCTGATGTCAACATTTCTCATTCTGTCTCTCCTGGTAATATTAATGGCTTTCTTTAAACATCTCATCTTACAGGATGTGATGTCCCCAGCCTATGCTTTGTACCAACAAAAGATAATTTACTAACTTTTTTGTGTGGTATATCGTAAACTCGGCAACTAGAAACAGATGCACCTTGTTTTGGGGATAACCACGTTGACACACAAACTCTATACTTTGTATAAAAATTAACTAAAACAGAATATTAACTATCTTGGACACCGTGACATATCACGTTCTAAAGATAATTAGGATTGTTGTTGTCTTTTGAGAAGTTGGCAAAAAGGCAAAGATGGCTGTATACCACTCCACCTATATTCCAGTCTCGACATATGGATGCGAGTCATGGGCAATGACTACAACTCACAAAAGCCAGATCCAAACCTCAGAAATGAGATATCTGAGGAAGGTGGTTGAAGTAACAAGAAGAGACATGGTCCGCAGCCAGACGACTCGTCAAGGCCTAAAAACCCAACCTCTGCAGACCCAAGTAGAACAGTCCCAACTGAGATGGTTTGGCCATGTCTGCAGAATAGGAGAAGATCGGTTACCACGACAAGCATGGGAAACTAAGAGCCACGGATCCAGAACTTCAAGGCGACACAGAGTCCGTTGGGAGGACAACATTAGACGATCTTTGAAGGACCGAGGATCAGAATGGAACCAGGCCAGGAGGAAGACAGCCGATAGGATAGTCTGGCGCTCTCTCTTCTAAAACTCTACACCTCACGGTAGAAGAGGAATGAATAAGTAAGTAAGTTGTCTTTTGATATACTAAGATATTGTTGTCATAAGACAGGTGGTTTCAAGCACTTGACTATGATGACATATTTAGTTTTATATTTTCAGAGCTTTGTCGCAGCAAACCTTTCGCTGAGTTATTTGAACTCTAGTTTTGCACAATCATCATTTTCCTTTTTGCACCCTATGGAGCATAGAGCTAGCACTGCTGCTGTCCGTTTACAGGAAGCCTGCATAAAGCATACACACGTTCTTGCAAAAATGGGAAGTGTTTTATGTAGCCTTTTATTTCACATGATGAGGTTTGTCACAGAGAGTTATGATCATTAAATTCTCTTTATACTCTTCTTTTCTTCACCCGTGTCCTCTATTTTATTATCACTCTTTTATCCTTTTTGTAATTTTTCGCATTCGTTCGTTTGTGACTTAAACATTACTATTTTCCCATTCAAACTTTCGCCGAGTGTCTGTTCTCATTTAGAAACGCACTAGTGATGTTATTACGTAGATGCCAGACTCGGGAGGTTATTGCGTAGTGCACGAAACTGTGAATATTCGCTTTCACCAGACCTATAGGCGACATTTTGTCTGCATTTTCACCTGCCACAACGAGTTGCATCGACTGAGCGCTCAGGTGAGGCGCGATAACCGACATCTCCTCGGCGCAGTTTGAGACATTTGTCTGGAAATCCCTGCTGACAAGGCACTCACTGTTGGCCCTGGTCAGCGTGAGGTGTGAAAACGCACGAGTGTCAGTTCATGGTAGTCGTCTAGTTTATGTAAGGTGTTTAAGAATGAGAAGGGGAGATTATTTCGTTTTGCGAAATAAGTTGGGACCCCTTTGTCCTGGTTTAAGATATTTACCGGAGTTTGTAACTTTATTTTCATTCATTCTCCAAATTCGCAGTAGACAGATTGTTCATGAATAGAATAAGCTGTATAGTGAAGCCCTAGTTTGTTCGGAAATTTACCGAGCTCTAGACTGCAAATAAATATATCAGCGTATAATTCTAAAGTGTGCGATTACCTGTAGTTCTGTGTTGAGGTATATATTATATTAAGTATCTAATATTTTGTGAAGTGTTTAAAGTGATAATCGCTTATTTCATATTTCACTAGTTAGATTTGGTGCAGAGTGCTAAATTTATATAGTCTGTATTATTTTATAGTGACGAGTTACAGTGTAAAACAGAAATTATAATTTCTAGCTTAAACTCAGTCGGCTATTAAGGAATTTAATTTTACTGCTAAATAATCAGACGAGAACAATTTTTCTAACTAACTTATAAATGCTAGATGCCTCATGAGTGGTGACGGAATACGTAGGTATTCCTAATTCATGTTGATTGATTTTTTATATAACTTATTTCACGGGAAAGTTTAAGTCAAGCTGTACGCTTGCAATTTAAAAATGTAAGTTATAACGAGTCCCTAGTATGTATAATTATTTTATATGTGTTTTTCCTCTATTCAGTGAATACTGGGGTTAACCCAAACTTTGCCAGCGTTAAGTACGGATGAGTGATATCTTGAAGAACTAAAACATTTTCCTTGAAAAAAACCTGGGGGCATAATCTTTACAAGTACCCTATAGGTTAAATGAAGTAACAGGCCTATCGCGCAATATTTAATTCTTCATGAGAAACAACTCAAGTACATTTTTAGCCTATGTGGCAAGTAACATATTAACGTCAGTAACATTCCGACGGAGTTTTGACTAGAGATGTGGTGACCAAATATAGTCCTATCCGGAAAGAAGACACCGACCTGACATTCCTCATTTCTAGAATACCTAACCTAGTGACACTGTGCTCGTTGTTAATGTTCGTGCCTGGACAATTTTTTTATGTGACTTATTGATTTCAGTGTGGTGGTCAGTTCGTTCCCATAATATCTATATAATCCTTTTTATAGTTTTCCCACGTCTGTGTGTCTAACTGTCGTCACTTGTATGTGCGGGCACGTGAGTGGATAGAGATATATTAATATATACATATTTTTTTATAGACTGTCTGACTCCTCTGGATCTGTTGTAGAAGATAGGCGGAAAGAAAGAGAGATTCTCGATTTCCGGGACAGCCTCTATAAATTTCTACCATCTCACTCGTGGAAATCTATTTCTATTTACTACCTCTCACTGTGACTACCACCTATTCTAATCAATTCAGAAGGGACCAACCCAAGTCTTAATTTTCCTATCAAAAATCTACGACAAGGTTGCCAGTCCCATGCGCAGCATCATATTAATCGCCCTGTACGACATGCATGAGTGGGCCAGTAGTCCTATTATTTCTTTGTCTCATATGAGACCCCAGTGCAGCTCTTGTATATGCTTCATACATAACTATACTGTACACTCCACAGGTCTAGGTAACTATACTGTACACTCCATTGGTCTGAATAACTAAATTGTACACTCCAGAGGTCTCGGTCATTATACTGTACACTCTACAGGGCTTGGTAACTATACTGCTCACTCCACAGGTCTGGGTAACTATACTGTACACTCTGCAGGTCTAGGTAACTATACTGGACACTCTACAGGTTTAGGTAACTATACTATAGACTCTACAGGTCTAGATAACTATACTGTACACCCTGCATGTCTAGGTAACTACTGTTCATTCTACAGGTTTAGGTAACTATACTGTACACTCCACAGGTCTAGGTAAGGATACTGTACACTTCACAGGTCTTGGTATCTATACTGTAGACTCTACAGGTCTAGATAACTATACTGTACACTCTACAGATCTTGTTAACTATATTGTACACTCCACATGTCTAGGTAACTATACTGGACACTCTACAGGTTTAGGTAACTATACCATAGACTCTACAGATTTAGGTAACTATAATGTACACTCTACAAGTCAAGGTAACTATAATGTGCATTATACAGGTCAAGGTAACTATAATGTGCACTCCACAGATCTAGGCAACTATACTGTACATTCCATAGGTATAGGTAACTATAATGTACACTCCACAGTGTAGTGGTGTTTGATGGTATTGTATGATGGTGATATTACTAAATGTAATTGTATGAGGCCAGCTGTGAAAGCTCCTGAGATAAAATGTAGTTGTGACTTGTCAGAAGGCCTTTCTTGCTACCACTACGACCTCACACTTAATTTTTTTTAATGAATGTGGCTACGTAAAGTGTCTAGGGTTATGATATGTAGTGTGGTGTAATAGGTTATAGATATACCCACAGATATTTAACAAGACTAATAATATTAATAAATGTTAAAATACACTGAACTAACTCACGTGTGTAAAATTTTTTGATAAAATTATATTACATTTATTTTGTTCTGGATTAATTTTTTAGGTTGACCAGAACTTAAAAGGATTTAGAGATTATGAAAGAAATGCATGGAATATTATATCATAAATGCAATAGTGTACATATATATGTACTATACTAGTTAGTTTTATTAAAATGTTCTAGTAGTCATCTACTTGGGAGGATAGTTAATGTTTGTGCTGTTGGGGTGGCCTCATCACACCTGTCTATATTGACTACACAGTGTCCAGAAAATGGTGGGAATTTTTATGGGGTATTAGTAACTACAAAGCGTTGGTGAATGTCCAGCAGACCAGAGGCTCACTCATCTTGTAGTTGTAGCTCTGGTGCTGAAATCAGGTGGTCCCACCTCTCCGTGCTGGCGGGCAATAATGGTGGTCTCTGTCACAAGTACTGCACAGATACACTCGAGTAAAGTCACCAACTGAATAGACACTGCTTTGTTGACAACAGAAACTCACAGCTCTGCAATCAAAGTATGGGCCATGTGTCAAAATCTATTCTCTACCCACGTCTGGACACAACACTGACACAACAACCACATCATACAGACAGGTCAGATCTCTCTGACCAAACAGCACATTTACCATGGTGGTTTTACATCAGATAGATCCTCCCAGACTATAGATTCTGAAAAATATTTATTAGTTTTCTGCCCTAAAAGAGGATAGGTAATATGTTTCATTATTCTCAACACTTGATCTGTCTTGCCTAACCCTTGCTGGAGTTTATGTATATTGTTGGTCCCTAGACCCTGACTTGGGCGGGGGGTCTAGAGCAAATCCCTACTTGTTTGTAAGGCTAGATTTCGATATGGCAGTATCAAATCACTCAAACATGAAACAATATTCAAAATATATAAAGAAATAATTTCAATCTTACCAGATTATGAATAAATAACACAGAATTGCTAGCAAAACTCAGCTGAGCTGCTGGCTATAGTATGGCGTCCCTAAACTTCTTTCACTTTCTTTCCTATGGAAATCACCACACTTTAAAATCTGTGTCTATCACTGAACAACTATTGAGAAATGACCCCAAATCCGCGTCTAAGCGCCGACAATATGCTTGTCTGTGGCCAATCACTGCCTAGGTTTTTTTGAATTTCAAATTTCCTACACTAAAGTCATTTCAGTCATGCTTCAGTCAAGTATGGATGTTTATCTGTTAGTCTGTCCGTCTCTACTTGCGTTTCTACAAAAATGTACTTGATTTTTGAACCAACCTTTCTCTCCCCTCCAAAATTTTGTCGTTAAAAGTTATTTTTAGACACAGCCACCACAATATCCCGTCTCTTCCATACTAAGTAGATTTGAACACCTGCGTCTCGAGGTCGTGTTTTTTTTGTGCAATTAGCGACACTTTTAGATTCAATACAGTCTGTCGATGATGTGAACAACACTGTCTTTTGTCATTATCTTCAATATTATCTATCCGTCTGTAAAATTAAGAACATATTAGTTCACTGCTCAGAATGGGCCATCCGGCCAGCTAATTTTTATATTCCTAACATTAATATTAAGAAAAAAATACTTTTTAAATTTTGTAATATTCCAAACATCTGCGTTTTAGCCGCTGAATTCAAATCAAGGGCTTGGTATTGCAAAAGCGTCCAATAAATGACTGTGGCGTAACATATCTATGGTCCCTTCTGTCGAGTTGCTTACTTTTTATGTCAACTTGGGAAACGTGACTTTTCTCCGTTTCCCCCCCAATTGCGTCTCCTTAGCCTTTCTAGTCTCACGCAATCTTTCCAGTCATATTTTTTTCTTTTTATCCGCCGTTCCCCTCCTGTCTAGCGAGTCAATTTTTATGGAGGGTGATGACCCGCGGTCTGGGCGATCATGTACATCAGCAGCCTACGCATTATGTTTTTTTTTTATCCTTATATGTTATCCTTGGAGGTATTTTACCGTTGTATCTCTGTCAATTTCACTACACATCTTTCCACTTGAAAACATGCCTATGGCAAGTTCCAACACCAGCGATACACATAGGTAAAATTACTCCTCACGTCTGCCACTACTCTAATTTTGATCACAGGGGTGCCGACTGAGGAAATCTGCACCGACATTCAATTTGCCTGGGATATATTGGATACTGAACTGATAAGGTTGAAGCAATAAAGACCACCTCAGCAATCTTGCGTTTTCATGCTTAGCCTGAGACAAGAACACGAGAGGCTGATGGTCCGTCTCCACCACAAAAGTCCTACCATACAGATAGATTTGAAACTTCTTTATTGCCCAGATTAATGCTAAACATTCTTTTTCGCTTGTGGAGTATCCTTGTTCCGCCTTATTCAATTTGCGGCTTGCATAAGCGACTGGTTTAAGTTCCCCATCAGGTGAAGATGATCTTTGCAACAAAGCCCCTCCGAGTCCTACATTACTTGCATCGGTTCTTAAGACAAAGTCCTGTGTCAAATCAGGCAGTTTGAGAATAGGCTTGCTAGTGAGTTTTTCCTTTAACTCTTGGAACGCTAGTTCACATTGTGCAGTCCAAATAATTTTGTCTGGAAGTTCCTTGCGAGTCAGATCAGTCAGAGGAGCACAAATAGCGTTAAAATTTTTGATATATTTCTGATAAAATCCGCATAACGACACGAATGATCGCACGTCCTTTTTTGTTTGTGGCCTAGGTGCTCTCTGCAGTTTTTCCAAGTTCTTAGGATCAGGGGTCATATTACCCTGATATACAGTGTGTCCCAAGAATTCCAACTCTTTGCATCCAATACAACATTTTGTTGGCCTAGCAGTTAAGTTCGCCTCCCGCAGTCTATCAAACAACATCTCCAGAGCTTCAATGTGTTCTTCAAATGTCTCTGTGGCGACGAGAATATCATCCATGAAATTCGTGATACATGGGTTATTCAGGGGATCCAACAATTTGCGCATCATCCTTGAAAACACACTCGGAGCATTCTTCAGTCCGAATGGTAGCATATTGAATTCATAATGTCCATCCGAAGTGCTAAAAGCCAAATAAGGTCTCACTTCAGGCTTCACTGGGATCTGGTAATAGCCTTTACTAAGATCCACCTTTGAAAAGTATTTTGCCTTGTTCAGTCTGGCAAATAACTGTTTTGTGTCTGGTAATGGATCCACTTGTCCTTCTGTGACAGCATTCAGTTTCCTGTAATCTATGCACAGTCTGTGTTCCCCAGACGGTTTTCTCAACAAAACGACACTAGAACTAAAAGATGATTCACTGTGCGAAATAATCCTCTCCTTCAACAAATACTCTATTTCTTCCTTCAATGCCTTCTCCTTCGCGAACGGAATAGAATAGGCTCTCATACAGATTGGGTTTGAGTCTACCAGTTTCATGTCATACTGTAGCAAATTTGTATGGCCTGGTTTATCTGTTAATACATCTGTATGTTCCTCCAGAACCTGTTGAACTCTCTCCCTCTGGTTTTTAGTCAGGTGCTTACTGACTTTTACCTGTGCTGCTGTTTCACAAGGATGTAATGGGTATTCATGTGAGGTGAGTGGTTCTTTTTGCATCTGGGTTGCAATAGCCAAGGTCAATAAGGGGGTGCTTTCCTGGAGTGGTCTGTCCAGATACTTCTTTAACAGGTTTACATGATAAACTTTCTCCTTCCCCTTTTTGTCAATTTTATAGTTTGTTCTAGACACCTTCTCTAGAACCGTATATGGACCTTGCCAACCAATTTGTAATTTATTCTGGCTTCCGGGTAGTAGAAGCAGCACCTTCTCTCCGACTGCCAGTTCCCTGTCCTTTGCCTTCCTATTAAAATATGCTGCATGTTTCTTCCTGGCTTGCTTCAAATTATCATTTGCCAGTTTCCATCCAGCTTTCAAACGAGTGGTCAGTTCGTTCACGTATTGATACGATGAGGTAACAGTCTCTTCCGCCTTCTCATCTGTCCAGGTCCTTAATAGGGCTTCTAATGGACCTTTTATTGGCCTCCCAAATAGCAGAGTTGCGGGAGCCATCCCGGTTGAACTATGTGGTACCTCCCGGTAAGCAAACAGTGCGGCGGGCAGGAATTGATCCCACAGATCCGGTTTTTCATGTGCCAGCTTTCTCAGGATAGAAATGAGAGTCCCGTTGAACCTCTCTACCTGGCCGTTCCCTTGTGGATGGTACGGACTACAATGAAAGTGCCTGGCTTGAAATAGCTTAAAAACTTCTTCCGTTAGTTTCCCCTTGAACTGAGAACCATTATCCGTCAAGATTTGATGCGGGAATCCTAATCGGGTAAATATTGTAAGTAGTGCCTCTGCTACATGTTTTGAATCAATTGATGGCAGGGCTACAGCCTCTCCCCACATAGAACAAGTGTCCACCAGAGTAAGGATGTAACTGTTCCTCCTCTTGGTCCGAGTGAGAGGTCCTACAATATCCACTGCAACCCTCTCAAAAGGTGTTCCCACTATGGGCATTTCCCCTAGAGTTGCAGGAGCAGTCCAGTGCTTTGGAGCTACCCTTTGACATTCTGGGCAGGATTTGACATATCTTTTTATATCCTCCGTTATCCCTGGCCAGAAGTAATGACAAGCTATACGCTGTCCTGTGGCGCTGATCCCCATGTGACCACTGAAGGGAATCGCATGCCCGAGTTCCATCACTTTATCTCTATATGAAGTGGGAAGAACCAGCTGGTTATGACCATTTGTTCCAGTTCCGGCCTTCCTGTATAAGAGTTTGTTCTTCATGAAATATTCCCCCTTGCTCGGAGGTGTGTGGCATTTGGGCAATTTTTTAAAACATGGCTTGAGTGTCCTATCCTCAGCCTGCGCCTTCCTCATCTTCTCTGGATGAGCATTTATAGGTTCACCTTCTTCCTCCTTATTCTGTGACCTGGTCTGCACTGTCGCCATGATCACCGGTTTCTCGGGATTCCCCAAGAAGACGTATCTACACCCCAATATCAGAGGGTAGATTGGTTCATCTATCACTGCTGCTCTGATTTCTCCTTCCACATAGCGAGTTTTCACCGTTATCCTTGCGATGGGAAGTGTCATGAGTGGTATGTCCTTAGTCGCCCCTTGTATTTCCACTGTTTCTGTGGTATACTGACTTGGGTCCACTAGGCTAGACTTCACAACTGAATCATAATCCAAACCTGTATCATAAAGGCACCTTATGGTGACCCCATTACAAATAACATCCTCACAAACTGGGGGGTGATAAGGTTCCTGTTGTCCATTAGGATTAACCTTTAATCTTTGCGTCCCCGACTTCATTGCAGCAATGTTTGAAGGTTTCCTTCTACAAAATTCGGTGTTATGGTTATCCTTCTTGCACCATTTACACCATCTTTTTCCTTGGTTCAACGGTTTTCTTTCATTGAACTTTTGGTCATTGAACTGTGAGTTTCTGTCGCGATAGTCATTTCTTGGCCGCTCAAAGTTTGTCCTACCTTTATTTCCCTGCTCTCTATTATCAAATTTATTAAATTGCTGTGGAGCTTTAAAATTGTCTATGTGCTTCTTCTTAGCACCACTTACCTCTGCCTGGGCTGCCTGATACCTCTCAGCAACATTTAAAATTTCCCCCAACTTCTCTGCACCTTGTTCCATGAGAAATTTTCTCATGTCTGGAGCCATGGACTCTCTCAATTGCTCAATCATGATCATTTCTTTAAGATCTTGGGTCTTCCCCAGAGCCGTCCATTTCTCCAAATAGGTTTCTAGTCTAGCAGAGAATTGGTGGTATGTCTCCCCAGACAACAGTTTGGCATTTCTGAATTTCTTACGATAAAATTCACCATTCTTCTCGTACCTTAATAACAAAGCCTGCTTTAACATGTCATAATTGTCTTGGTCTTCCCTGTTCATTTTGGCAAATACTTCATAAGAAGTACCTCTCAATCCCTGTGATAGCTTTAAACTCCACCTCTCTCTCTCTAACCCATATGTAGTAGCTAATAACTCAAAACGTCCTAGGTACCCCTCTATGTCATCGTCTTTTTCAACAAAATGGTCTAAATGAAACCCCATAGCTGAGTTTGAGGCTCCCAGACTGGGCGTAGCATCTGAGGCAAAAGGACTGGCACCATTTTCAGGGGCCAGGCCTTGTAATTCCAGCTCCCTTAGTCGTAATTCGTGCTCCCTTTGCAACCTTCTATCTTCTGCTTCCCTTTCGGCCTTTTTTTCTTCTGCCTCCCTTTCGGCAGTCAACCTTTTTTCTTCTGCCTCCCTTTGCTGTCGTTTTTCTTCTGCCTCAATCTGCAGCCTCTTAGTCTCAGCCTCTAACTTCTTCTCTTCAACCAACCTGTCAGACTCCAATTTTCTTTCAGCCTCTTTTTCTAATCTCCTTTCTTCCCGTTCAATATATTTATCACATTCAGCCGTTACATATTGAATTAAAATTTGACCATCCATTCCCATCTCCTTCGCGGTGAGCACAGCAGCTGATCTAAATTTTGCCAGCTCCGCCATACTTTTTTGACAATATAATAATATACAAGATAAATCTCTAACCAGTAAATACACTAAGTACTTCTAATTACTATATGACTATAGTCTAACTAATTCTAACTAACCAGTTAACTAATTAATTATTACTGGCTGTGAAGATTCACCAACTTTTATCTGCAGGGACACTTTTAATGTTAAAGGGAATTTTACATTTTATTTCCCTACTTTTATTTCTCCCACCAGGAGATCCTAATATTACTGTTGGGCTAATTATCCCTGGACAAGACCCCAATTTATGTAGTGGTGTTTGATGGTATTGTATGATGGTGATATTACTAAATGTAATTGTATGAGGCCAGCTGTGAAGGCTCCTGAGATAAAATGTAGTTGTGACTTGTCAGAAGGCCTTTCTTGCTACCACTACGACCTCACACTTAATTTTTTTTAATGAATGTGGCTACGTAAAGTGTCTAGGGTTATGATATGTAGTGTGGTGTAATAGGTTATAGATATACCCACAGATATTTAACAAGACTAATAATATTAATAAATGTTAAAATACACTGAACTAACTCACGTGTGTAAAATTTTTTGATAAAATTATATTACATTTATTTTGTTCTGGATCAATTTTTTAGGTTGACCAGAACTTAAAAGGATTTAGAGATTATGAAAGAAATGCATGGAATATTATATCATAAATGCAATAGTGTACATATATATGTACTATACTAGTTAGTTTTATTAAAATGTTCTAGTAGTCATCTACTTGGGAGGATAGTTAATGTTTGTGCTGTTGGGGTGGCCTCATCACACCTGTCTATATTGACTACACAGTGTCCAGAAAATGGTGGGAATTTTTATGGGGTATTAGTAACTACAAAGCGTTGGTGAATATCCAGCAGACCAGAGGCTCACTCATCTTGTAGTTGTAGCTCTGGTGCTGAAATCAGGTGGTCCCACCTCTCCGTGCTGGCGGGCAATAATGGTGGTCTCTGTCACAAGTACTGCACAGATACACTCGAGTAAAGTCACCAACTGAATAGACACTGCTTTGTTGACAACAGAAACTCACAGCTCTGCAATCAAAGTATGGGCCATGTGTCAAAATCTATTCTCTACCCACGTCTGGACACAACACTGACACAACAACCACATCATACAGACAGGTCAGATCTCTCTGACCAAACAGCACATTTACCATGGTGGTTTTACATCAGATAGATCCTCCCAGACTATAGATTCTGAAAAATATTTATTAGTTTTCTGCCCTAAAAGAGGATAGGTAATATGTTTCATTATTCTCAACACTTGATCTGTCTTGCCTAACCCTTGCTGGAGTTTATGTATATTGTTGGTCCCTAGACCCTGACTTGGGCGGGGGGTCTAGAGCAAATCCCTACTTGTTTGTAAGGCTAGATTTCGATATGGCAGTATCAAATCACTCAAACATGAAACAATATTCAAAATATATAAAGAAATAATTTCAATCTTACCAGATTATGAATAAATAACACAGAATTGCTAGCAAAACTCAGCTGAGCTGCTGGCTATAGTATGGCGTCCCTAAACTTCTTTCACTTTCTTTCCTATGGAAATCACCACACTTTAAAATCTGTGTCTATCACTGAACAACTATTGAGAAATGACCCCAAATCCGCGTCTAAGCGCCGACAATATGCTTGTCTGTGGCCAATCACTGCCTAGGTTTTTTTGAATTTCAAATTTCCTACACTAAAGTCATTTCAGTCATGCTTCAGTCAAGTATGGATGTTTATCTGTTAGTCTGTCCGTCTCTACTTGCGTTTCTACAAAAATGTACTTGATTTTTGAACCAACCTTTCTCTCCCCTCTAAAATTTTGTCGTTAAAAGTTATTTTTAGACACAGCCACCACAATATCCCGTCTCTTCCATACTAAGTAGATTTGAACACCTGCGTCTCGAGGTCGTGTTTTTTTTGTGCAATTAGCGACACTTTTAGATTCAATACAGTCTGTCGATGATGTGAACAACACTGTCTTTTGTCATTATCTTCAATATTATCTATCCGTCTGTAAAATTAAGAACATATTAGTTCACTGCTCAGAATGGGCCATCCGGCCAGCTAATTTTTATATTCCTAACATTAATATTAAGAAAAAAATACTTTTTAAATTTTGTAATATTCCAAACATCTGCGTTTTAGCCGCTGAATTCAAATCAAGGGCTTGGTATTGCAAAAGCGTCCAATAAATGACTGTGGCGTAACATATCTATGGTCCCTTCTGTAGAGTTGCTTACTTTTTATGTCAACTTGGGAAACGTGACTTTTCTCCGTTTCCCCCCCCCCCCCCAATTGCGTCTCCTTAGCCTTTCTAGTCTCACGCAATCTTTCCAGTCATATTTTTTTCTTTTTATCCGCCGTTCCCCTCCTGTCTAGCGAGTCAATTTTTATGGAGGGTGATGACCCGCGGTCTGGGCGATCATGTACATCAGCAGCCTACGCATTATGTTTTTTTTTATCCTTATATGTTATCCTTGGAGGTATTTTACCGTTGTATCTCTGTCAATTTCACTACACACAGGTCTAGATAACTATACTGTAGACCCTGCATTTCTAGGTACCTATACTGTACACTCCACAGGTCTAGGTAACTATACTGGACACTCTACAGGTTTAGGTAACTATACTGTACACTCTACAGGTCTAGGTAACTTTACTGTACACTCTATAGGTCTAGGTAACTATACTGTACACTCTACAAGTCTAGGTAACTATACTGTACACTCTACAGGTCTATGTAACTATACTGTACACTCTACAGGTCTAGGTAACTTTACTGTATACTCTATAGGTCTAGGTAACTATACTGTACACTCTACAAGTCTAGGTAACTATATTGTACACTCTACAGGTCTAGGTAACTATACTGTACACTCTACAGGTCTAGGTAACTATACTGGACACTCTACATGTCTAGGTAACTATACTGTACACTCTACAGGTCTAGGTAACTATACTGTACACTCTACAGGTCTAGGTAACTATACTGTACACTCTACAGGTCTAGGTAACTATACTGTACACTCTACAGGTCTAGGTAACTATACTGTACACTCTACAGGTACACACACAGTTTTGTGACAACAAGACACACAAACGTGAAAAACTTATGGATAATTGGATATGGGGCTGACCAACACGATAAATTAAGTTTTGTTTAGTTTATTATCACTTAAACTTCTCACAACATCAAACATATAGAAATCAATATAAATCAAGTTTTCATATATATGAAAATAACCCCATAAGGGCCCTCCCCTCTGTTGAGAAAAGATCCCGCAAGAAGTTAGTAACCCAAAAGGTCAAAGATTAACACTAGGGTATAGAATAGACAGTATAGTAAAGAACAAAGTTTCTACTTAAGCTATCCAGTAAAATAATCAGGTTAGCGAACAAAAAAACAGAAGTGGGTACAATAATTGTAACAAAGGACAATATTTTCTCTCTCTCTCTCTCTCTCTCTCTCTCTCTCTCTCTCTCTCTCTCTCTCTCTCTCTCTCTCGGTCTTTCACTGTCATTTTTGTGGCCACAAATACACTTGCTTACCCAATACTTGGTGTAGGTATCCCTTGAAAAAAACAATAACACTAGTATGAACCGATAGTGTGAAATGGGTCGCCCAAATATGGCCCAGACTAGCCTTGGCATTTAATAACAATTTCAAGGTAGTCGCCAAAATTGGTGAGTTTATTTTTCCTGGATGAGTCCTGTATCACCGCATATAGTTATTGACGCAAGACGTTCTCGAGACGTTCACAGTTATAAACAAAGGAGAAAAATAGTTCCTGTATAATCTAGCCTCTAGGTGCTACGCCTGTTACGTTATAAAACTGATAATTATAAATCCTCTCGACTTTCTCCAGGATGAGTGCCGATTATGAAACAGCGTTATCTCCTGGATAAAAATTCACTTGGGAAAACGACTGTCAGTAGTCGGGAAAAATGTTATGTTTATTGCCGCAGCGGGCTGATAAATTGAATAAAACAATCTGGATATTTGTAAGTCCAGTTTAGCTCAAGTTACAGTCCATATGCCTTCAGTAACTGAGAAAAGGCCCACAATTAGAGAAAACACGCTGGCCGCTGGATTTGACCAAGCCTATATTGGGAAGAAAACAAACATTTAACCAAAATGACAATCCTATGCTATCACGCGTAAAGTGTGATCTCTTATCCTCTCCGTCCTCTAATTAAATTAAAAGGCACACGGTATTTTAAGCTTATACTATCGCGCTTCGCTTAGCAAGTACGGATTTGGGTTTTAGGCATGCAGCCGTCACCCCCCCTCCTCCCCCTTCCGACCTGGTAAAACACTCAGCGCACGATGTCAGTTGTAATTTAATTATGACTACGCCCTTAACAAACATCGCCTGTCATTACTAGCTAGTTGATTGTTGGCGTCCATCGGTGTTTAACACATGATATAACCACTAGTCATTTGAAAAAATGTACACACAAAGAAATATAATGCGCATACTACTCTGTCACTTTATCCGTCACTCTTAACCTTATACTTAAGTCAGCTAAAAAAATGGTTGATGGATTTTACATTACTGAACCACTGGCAAGAGAATATCCGCGCGTTTTCTATTTCGCTAGTTTTAACGCTAGGGAATAGCAGTGAATAAAAATGGTAAAACTTTTAACACATTTAATACTTAAGCACAACGTAAATTATTACCACAATCAGAAACTCAAATCCCTACAGGACAATTTAACACATTTAACGAATAACATGGTTCCTAGTCTGGCGTGATTAGATTTATCCAAAATTTCTGAGAGACTGATAACTGACTAGGAAAGAAGGCAGAATATATACAGATTTTGTGTTATATCTCCAAATGATGCAATACTTCACACCTTCTGGGTTTTGGGGAATTCAGAAATCTAAGTTTACCAAGATGAAAGGTTTTGCTATTCGCTCTACTGGCGTTTGCCGACGAACATCACACAACGTGAGTCGTACGAACGGCCGTCTTAGATTGTCTCCCCATTCCGTAGATCAAATACTTAAGAAATACTTAAGTCCCCTGAAATTTTGAACATCAAACAATTACACGGCAAAATTTCTGCCGGTCGTTTCCCCTTCAAAGAACCCGATTATCTCTACGCGCGCTTCTATCTGTCAAAAATGATGATTGACAAATCGCTCGCGTGATAATTCAGATAAACGAATCATAACTCGCTGACTGTTATCTGGCCTGTCGCGGACTAGCTAATAGGTCTGTTTGTAAACACTCATTAGCGCAGGTAAGACAGGAAAGAACAAAAAATAGGCGTGGCTTCAAAGGTGAGTCAACAGACAACTGCTCGCTTGGATATGAAAAGAGAGTAGACTAATACGGGGCAGTGCATAGAGTTGGCAACCCCGTCATGTACAAGGAATTGCAATAGAAACCACTGCTACAAGAGAACATGAATACTTTGGTGCCGGTAAATGGACCAGCTGTAGTTGTGCTCCCATGCTCTGTATGATGCCAACCTAGAAATGATGGTGATGATAATGATGAGTGTTGAAACCAGCAATCAGCGGCAAATGCAGCATTTGATTGTATCTAAACTTAAAGAAAGACGACAGAAAACACTGTTATATGTTGAACTGGGAATAAGATGCGTTAAAAGATTTGCCAGGTTCCCGAACAAAACATCTTATTGTTAGCTTCGAACATAAAAATCGGTTCTATTTTAGTTTCCCCAAACAAAATTGGCTTTAATTTCGTTATTCAATATCCTGGGAAGCTTGACGCTACAAAAAAATCTGTAGAAAATGGCAGCCATTCATTTTTGCCTGTTTGGCGCATTAGGTTTCATGTTGTCATTAAATTGGTTCTTCATTTCAAGACTCAGGCCGGATTTTTTATGGGAAGAACCTGGTTTCAAATCTCCGCTGAAAGTAGTAACATGCCAGACAAAACACAAGCACTGAGGGATGTGTTTAGCAATTTCCGTGACATGAACAGCTCCCAAGACTGGGGGCCCACCTGTTCCCTATTATCTTACAAGGATCCTCATTTCTCTGACGCCAGGCTTGTCCATCTCGACATATATTTGTTGTTACTGTTTAAATTCCATGAGGGAGTGCTCCATTCTCCGAGAAAGAGGCCGAAAGCAAAGGAAAACAGTAGTCCACGTGTCTCAGATTTCCCGCCCTGTCTTCAACGTGAAGCTCAAGCACTCAAGATAACGGATGCTGCCTGGTTTGCCATCTCGACTAGACAAAAATGCCCTCGCCAGTGGGATCTGATAAAAGCATCACAGTATTTTTTTTCCTTCCTAGGGTTTTTTCTTTTTCTTTTTTTTTTTTAAAATTTGAACGGAAAAGTCATCAACTAACTTGTCCAAAACATCACCCATCTTCCCACTCCGCTTATCATTTTCATCATCAGAAAGGAAGGAAAAGCAGATAACAGAAATGAAAATAACATTAAGAAGAGTAGATATAAAATAATAACATTAATTAAAGCAGATATACAATAATATTAATTAACCCAGATATAAAATAACATTAATTAAAGCAAATATAATGTAACTTTAGTTAGAGCAGATATAACATACGATCAGTTACAGCAGGTTTTAAAATAACATGAATTAGATTATACATAAATTAACACAAATTAGCGTAGATATTAAAATAATATTTATTAAAGTATATTTAAAATTACAGTAACTAGAGCTGATATAAACTAATATTAATCAAAATAAACATACATATAATTAATTAGAGATTGTAGAAAATAAAATTAATTAGAGCATATATTCAATCAATCAATCAATACCCTTTAGCTCCCCGAGGAGCATAGGCCTTCAACAAACACATGCCAAGTCTTCCTATCCCGTGCCATAAGCTAAAGTTCTTTCCATGCTTTCCTCATCATTTTCACCTCTGTATCCAGTTCTCTAGGTATGAAAAGAGAACTAATGAGGGAGATCAAAGTTCGGCAGCTAAAATACTTTGGCCACATAAAAAGGCATAACACCTTGCAGAAGACCATAACAGAAGGGAGAGGTGAAGTGGAAAGATAGCATCAAGAGATGGACAGGAAAGAGTCTATCAGAGGGCACCACGAAGACAAGAGACAGAAGACGTTGGAGATCCATTACAGCCAACCTTCGTTGTGGAGATGGCAGCTGATGATGATGATCCAGTTCTCTTCTCCATGTGTATTTTTTTTTTTGGTCTACCTCTGCCTCTCTTTCCCTGTGGATTCCAAATAGTACACAAAGAGCATATATTAATTAACGTTACGTAGAGCAGATATTTCTTCTCACTCATTCATTAAGCTTTAGCTGCCCAGGGAGCTGAGACCTTTAACAAACGTAAACCAATGGTCGTCTTGTGGCGTGACGTCAGCTCAATGTCTTTCGATGGCTTCCTCGTTATTTTCATTTCTGTCTCCAGTTCTGTTCTCCGTGTAGTTTTGTTCTACTTCTGCTCCTTTCTTCCTGGGGATTCCAGAACAAGGACTGCCATGAAATGCTACCAACAGGTCTCCTCAATGTGTGTCCTTTCCATTGCCAGCTTCTTTTTCTCATCTCTTGTTCCACTGGCACTTGTCTGGGTTTTTTTCTCAGTTCCACATTGACGACCTTGTCGCGCATAATTTCAACTCCTTGCATCTATGAAAGCACACATTCATGAAAATCTGTAGCTTCATGGTTGTTGTTCGTGTTGTTCTGCATTGTTCAGAACTATGCCACAGGACTGACTTTAACGTTTGAATAGAAGATAGCAACCTTTGTGTTGGACTTGATTTCTAATGACTTCCTTATATTCAAGAAGTTTCCTCTTGTCTTTTGTATCCTTATTTCAATACGGCTGTCTGTCACGTCCAAATCTGCTTATATTGCTGCCAGGAAATATCTATGATTCTAAATTTTGTGAGGTGTTTCTTCAAGTCCAATCTTGTTATTGTAACTGAGCTGGTTACGGCATCAATTTGAAGATGTGTGCCCGCGTCAGTTGAATGCGGCACTAGTAGTTATATTGATTTTTTTTAGTCAGAGTTAATCCTTCATATGTCGTTGTGGTTCAAGTTCTTACTGGCCTTCCGCCAGAGATGGTAATACTTGACCTTTACTCAGTTTTTCAACCCAGGAATGTTCTTCCCTTTGAGTTTGGTGATAAGCAAAACAGTTTCAGCACAACAACGTATATCCACAAGAAATTATTGTAAAGTTTCACAAACAGTAATGTAGAAAAATTCAATTAGAGTTTATTGATGTAATTAGACAAACACTGTAAATTTCACAAATGATGATTGGTTATCCAGGATGAAAAAATATGTAATCCAACTGAATAATATATATGTAAATCCAAATAGAATAATTTACTGATTTGTCTACTCAAAAACTTGTCTTGGTATCCTCAAAGACGATGTTCAACCTAACGCTATCTGTAAAAATCCTCTAGTCTAAAGTTATGGTTTCATTAGAATCATAAATCCTGAAATCTCTGCCTATCGCCCACAACTCTTCTATTTATAATCTTTCTTTTTTTTCCCGCCTTTTTTCACACGACCCGTCCTTTTTTCACACAGTACAATAATTAACATTTGCACTCCTCTCCTCAGCTTTTCGACCTTTTTGCACACGACATTCTGTTATTTCGACTTTTTTTCACATGTGTGATCTTTTCCAACTTGACAATAGGATTTAAAAAGAACCAGATCACACAAACATTCATTTCCCACTTTTGCGCTTATAAAACCCATTCATTATTATCTGGGACTGACCTACGTTTGCCCTGAACTTTGAATGAATACTGCGTTTTGTGTAAAAACGTCTTATTTGCTTTTAAGGTCTGGCATTCTTACATGTAGCATATTATAGCACGCATAAATGCTTAGCGTGGAAGTAGGAGGGACAAAGCTAGCGTGAAAAGCCAAGCGGTCACATTATCACAGCAGATATAAACTAACATTATTTAGAGAAAACGTAAAATAACATTAAACAGAGCCCAATATAAAATAACTAGTGTAAAAGCCCGTCATAAGATGGGAATTAAATTCAAAAGCACCAATACTTAAGAGCAATCTTACTTATTCAAAAGTATTTTTTTAAAACCACTGTGCATCACCACAGTACACGAACTACGTAGCAGCAGCGAGGATACCAATGTGTGTATACGTGATCACACATTCTATAAATATATTTTTGTGCACACCGTCATTTGATCATTCTTCTTTGGAAGGTGTTACTATTTTCGGGAGAGTACATATAAGGGAAACAATACAATTAATGTCTAACTTTTAACCAAAGTTGCACCCCTTAGCGTTATGCACTGACAGAAAAAGCTGGGATTTTATATATAGGATATTAATGACAGCAGATATAAAATACATTACTTACAGATATGGGGGTCTCTTTAGAAACAAAGACGAAAAAGGACTATAGCTTCGTCACTCATATCGGTAAGGGAAACGAATATGAGTTTGATCATGGTGCTGACACTTTCATCATGTCAAACAAATCCGTAGAGAAAGCACCGCTACAAAAGTTTGTGCTTTGTAAAAAAAAAAAAAACATTTCCTGAAAAGGGCTATCTGTACTAAATGCGCCGTGCTCCGTAAGGAAGGAACGAGCGAACGAACAAACTTTATTTTTAAAGGGTGTAAAATAAGCCACTCAGGCCCGTCTAACAATCTGCCTTTCCTTTCTCTCGTCTTCCATACTAAATCCATTCATTCTCACATGCATCTTAAATATTATCTTTTAAATAGTAAACAGAAAAAATAAAATAAAATAAAATCCCAACATTGTAACAGTACGATAAAAGTTACCCACATTTACAGTACCTTATCATAATCAATAGGGAACACGGCAAAATTACCTTTAAAACCTGCATATGATATTATATAATGATTTAGGAACATAACTAAATTAGGGTGTCATACAATCTGCACTCATGATGTATTTGAACAGTTTGCGATTGTATGAATATGGACTAAGCGTGCTTTTTAGGCCGTGTGGAAGACTGTTCCACAGATGAGTAGTAGAACAAGTTAAACTTTTCTTGAATGAGTCGAGCCTAGGCTTGGGCACGTGTAATTTGTTTAAGCGTTGGCTGCGTCTTCCATTGTATTTGAAAATGGGCCACAGATACGTAGGAGCATTCTGTGATAGAATTTTGTTAATGAATTTGGCTTTGTTGAAGAGAAAGCGCTTTCTTAAAGGTAATATGTTAAGATATTTATATGGATCTATACACCGTGTAAGGCTTTTGTCAGAATTAGGCGCACTGGACGTTACTGTAATGAATAGCCTCTTTGTGTTGAACATGGAGCAGCCATCCCAGATTGTGCAGCAATAGTTTAGATGTGTTTGTATTTTAAGATATATAGAACATTTCCGTGCCTCCTCATCTTTGAATGTTTGATCTTAGCTAACTGGTAAATTTTCTGTACCTTTTATTTGGTCAGTGCTTGCACATGCGAATTCCAACTTTAATGTTGATCAACTTTGAGTCCCAGTGTTTCATTTTCATTTACATTTTCAATTACTGAGGTACCAATGTAGAGCTGAAGTGTTTCTGAGTTTTGCAACTTTTGTCTAGATGATACTATCATACATTTTGTTTTAATGATATTTATTTGCATGCGATTTTTGATGCTCCACTTGATAAGATTGTCTGTATCTATTTGTAATAATATTTCAAGTGTGTTGCAACTTTTATCATTTGTGTAAATTGTACAGTCATCCAGTGGATCCCTGGACATTCAAATACACCAGGTAATGACAGAGCAGACAGACTAGCAAAGCAGGGAATAAGACAAGAACAACCACTCACAGCAACAGCTCTCCAAACAGCCAAAACACTCATACGAACAACAAACAAAGAAACTTGGCTGAACAGACGGGCCATGTCTCTCTCGGGAGAGAGGTTTACAGACATATGGCCGGTTCTGATCCTAATGACAACATTGGCCATCTTACAAGGAGGGATCAGAGCACCCTTTTTCGGCTCAGAACACAATATATACCACTCAATAGTCAATTGAACATAATCCAACCACAACATTCTCCAGAGTGCCAGCTATGTAACTACCTCTGCGAAACTATTGACCACCAGCTCTTTGAGTGCCTAGCACTCGATGATGTTAGGAAAATGCGCCTTTCTCCGAGGCCAGATAAGTGGAAGACCTTGTACGGAGAAACAGAACAACTTGTGAAAACATGCAAATATCACTACTTGGCATTGGGCCGAAGGGCTAGAGCCTAAGCGCCGCTAGATCAATAACAACAACATCGGCAAATAGGTTGCAGGATGAGTACTTGTTGTGTAGTGTACTGTAGCAAAATCTGCGAGAATAAACGCTCAATTCAGTAGATTTAGGCATAAAATGATAATTAATACATTAGCCCGCATGTGTCTGACGGTTGGCATCTTCGACGCCAGCAGCGCTGCTTTTTGCACAGTGCTAAGCCTATAGAACGATTTCACGGTAATAGTCTGACACGCTTTTAGTTTCGTTTTCGAGAAACACTACTAATATTTAACATTTGCCCGATCTGCTGCATACACTTTGTAGTCTAGCCTTATAATTAACTATTGGCGGAAGCGTGCCGCAAAATAACCATCTGAATTAACGCTTTCTGTCAACTTTAACGCAAAATTAGTAGTAATCCTTACATTGTTTGGTAGTATTACACGATACAATACTAATTATTAACGCCTATTCTTAACCCGCCCCGTCAACACCCCGCTTCGCTGACACAGTCTGCAACGCATATACACACACTGCAGAAAAGCCAGCCAAGGCAAAACCACGCAGACAATTTTATTTTCCTCCTAGTGGTAGCATTTCTGACGTAACTAAAACAAATTAGTTATTTGAAAAATACATGCTAGCGAGATGAAGGAGAGGAAAGATGGCAGACTTGTGCACAATTTTATTTGAAGATTGACTACGACAGAAAATTGGAAATTTTAAACCATTATGAAGTTCCCCATAAATATTATATGGTAGTATGACGTAGAGTTAGCTGAACAAGAATGTACTTTAAATAATATGAAAGTCCCAGTATTAGATAAGTTATTGAAGAAATACTAATATCTACGGACACTCGACCAGACAGACTGGCGTTCCTGCTTATATTTTTTTTGGTAACGTTAGGGGGACGCGAGCTTGGAAAAGAGGCAGGGAGGTACATTCAGATTCGCTTGAGTAAAAAGAGTATGACTGAAAAGGGGAGCGGTAGGAAAAATGTAATCCCAAACGAAATATCCTTCTGTATTGGGCATGACAAAAGCAGACTGGCCAATCGACCACCAGACGCAGAAATTATTCGAAATTATTTTGGTTTTTCATTCAAACTGCTTTTGAATTCAAGTAGTCGAACGTTTCGATTGGCCAGTGCTAGTAAATATTAGCAAAAGGCTTTGAGTATTCATGGCCAGTTGAACTAAAATGGTATTCAGATACGCTGAGAAACAGCTGTGTTAATTCTAAACTTAAATAAAGAATAAATTCACAGTCTGTGCAGTTCGGAGGAAGCTGAGGCCATTTCTTCACAAAGTCAGCGTCATTTGTTTATATATTTCTTGATTATGGTAAGGATATTTTATGAAATTTAATATGTTTGGTCCAACTATAAAGTCATATTGGGAAAAAGTGAAGGACATGCCAAGAGCAGACATTGTTGAGTCCTCACATTAAACGGTATCTAACTGATGTATGTTGTTATGATTATGTTGTCATATTATTGTATTAGAATAGATTAGTAAGCCTCTGAACACTGTTTACATGCCTGAAGCAATTGTATTTTAAAAAGAAAAGAAGAGAAGATCATATCAAAGGAAATGTGGTTACTCCACATTATTGTATTGAGGAAAAGTATGTGAACGTACAGTGGCGTATCTGCTATAAGGACCTGAGTTGTGGTCACAGCAAGGTGGGAGTCCTGTACAATTCGGGGCTAGTGCACTTGTAAGGCACGCGAGGCTGACCCCATACCCACGTAGGAAATTAAGTGTTAGAATAAGTGATCAGATGTAAAAGGCCAGGGTGTCCTTTTGTTGCAGAGGGTCTTTGTTCCTGTTGCCGGCTGGTGACAGGAAACCTGCTGAGTACTAATAAACGCCAACCAGTCTCCAACCAGACTTATATGCTGTCGAAGATAACAGTAGGAGCTTTGGCGAGTGGTGAAATTGAAACTTTCTGCAACTACACATTGAAATATCTTTCCACAAGGACTCCCAGGTGATGTGTTAGACATCTGGGGCATCTCTGACATTTTCTTGTGTTTCAAAATAATACACAGGACGTTTATGGGGGTAGGATGAACTACAGCCCTCATATACAGTGACTCTCCCTTTATATGAATAACGTGAATTCTTTTAATATTTCCTACAGGAAAGACATATATATATATATATATATATATATATATATATATATATATATATATATATATATATATATATATATATATATATATATATTGTTGCAAGTGGTCTGTTGCAAGTAGTGGTTTGGTTAGCTCTGAACAATGTTCCATATAATGTCAATAAAGTAATTATAAATTCTGGCCATTGTTTTATCTTCTTGATATTCTTGAGTGATCGTGTATCGTGCCTTCTATGTAAGATTACGCGAATGCAGGGGTGGAAGATTCTGAATAATAATTGAACCTTGGAATACGATTGATGTGACAAGTCGGTTCCATTGAGTCCACAATTATTTAATACAGATTACACGTCAAGACGATTCATGCATGTTGATCACAAAGGTACATATTATAACTTGAAAATATATGGCATAGATATGTAGATATCCTATCAGTCCTTGTCCAATAATCAAATTACTGTATGCAGATTGTCATAGCTGTATGCACGCGCGGTTGGGGTTTCCAACGGCCGACAGTGAGTCTATGAGTCTGGCAAAATCAAATACTATGGACTGTAATTCATCCTTCCTTAATTTTTCACTTCGTACTGACCTTTAATCATTTCAAATCTTCGTAATAGCAATGGACTGACCCATGTCCGTACTTACATAAAATATATCTGTATGGCAATACCATGCCCAACATTGGAAGGAGAGTCATACGCGTCTTAACAGCTTGACGGTCAATGTGAAAAGGGTAGCGTTTCTTAGTTACCGACTGTGTCCTAAACAACGCTATACACGTCATAATCGATCGTGTATAAAGCGTTCATTAATTGAAACATCTATCGCAATATATTAAATGTCTTAACCTTTATAATTGCACGTCTGGTAACCTTTAGCAGACGGCGTTAATATCATATACCGTAACAATTCCCTGTACACCGGGGAAAAAAAAATCGATAGATTTTTTTTCAATATCTATCCGACTTAACAATTTTTCAAAAAAATTTAACACAATTGTGACATATGGCCGACGATGTTCTGAGTAGAACCGTGTTGCGGTCGTGTCAACTAACTATTTGTCATCGTCATCTAATCATAAATCACATTATATATCAATATTATACATATTATTATACCAACTAAATAAATGTCCAATGTTAATAGTGAATGGTAAAATTAAATTAAAGTAAGGTCTGTCGTATTAGTATGTCATATAGGAATTAATTTGACTAATTAAAATTAAATTAATTAATTAAACTAAGAGTTAAATTATTAAGATTCTAATTTCACGCGATGTTATGAGAGAAGAAAAGACAAACTAAGTAAGAAGAAATAGAAAGAAATTCGAATATAAGTTTTAACTTAATTGTGTGTGTTAAGTGTTAGTGAATAATAACTATCTAATTTAACTAACTAAATAATGTATAGGTACATTAAAAAAAATTATTAATCTAATACTTGTGTGAGATTTATTTTCTCTTTTCATAATTTCTTCTTTTAGTATTTCGTTCTCTTTTTTTTTTTTTTTTGTTCTTTCATTTCATTTTTTTTCTCAAATTTCATTTTATTGATAATAATTCAATTAAGAAGTTAAGTTAACTAATTAATTAGTATAGGATATGATGATCCATCCGTAGTCTTGATCCTGATGAATTCTTTTAGGCAAAAGTGTTCAAATGTCCACGTCGGAAAGAAATGTCATTTATAACTGCATCGAAGAATTAAGAGTCCATAGGATAATAAGTTCGACTTGTCGTCAGATATTATTCCATGATTGTTCAATGATATTCGTATATCGTGTATGGATATTATACGAAGTTCGAATGTCTATATATACCTTGATTGTCTTGTCGTTCAATTCTGTGATGCATATAGTGTTTATAAAGTCTAAATTGAAGGCAAGGTTAGTTCCTTTATAGTTGATACATCGTTCAATCCAATGTAGTTCTGATTGATGTAGTTTAAGAGTGTCAATGTTGATTATTCGTCGTCAATAGGATTACGTGACAATGCATCTGCCACACAATTTTCAGTGCCAGGTATGTGTTCAATGGAGAACTCGAATGGCTGTAGGATGATTGAATATCTGGCAAGTTTTTGGCTTTTGTGGTTGGATCGACGCAAGGATGCGACCGCACGTTGGTCCGTCTGTATGGTAAAGGGGGCACCGAGTAAGAATTTCTCCAGCTTCGTTATTGCCCAGATCACAGACAAAAGTTCCTTGTCGACTGTGGAATACTTTGTTTCAGCCGGCTTCAGCTTTCTTGATATATATAAGGTGGGGTGTAGAATGCCGTCATGGTTCTGGAGCAGGCATGCACCAATGCCGTAGTTACTAGCATCTGTTCGTAAGAAAAATCTTTTGGAAGCATCGGGAAGTCTTAAAATTGGTTCATGTGAGAACAAATTTATAATTTTGTTGAAAGTTTCATTGCATGTACCAGTCCATGTCACCTTCACCGGCATATCTTTTTTTAACAATGAAGACAATACAGCCGTGATGGATGACAAGTTTGGTATGAATCTACTGTAATATTGAACAAGTCCTAACAAACTCCTGACCTGTTTCTTCGTCTGAGGAATTGCTATGTTTAGAATTTTTGAGACTGTACTAGGTAACGTTCGGATATATCCCGATCCAATGATATGTCCCAAAAAGGTTATCTCATTACACGCGATTTGCACCTTTGTAGGTTTAGCAGTTAGATGATAATTCCTTAGAGTGTCAAAAACATATCTAAGTCCCAAAACATGTTCCTCAAACGACGAACTAAACAAGCATATGTCGTCAATATATGTAATAACGTCTGGTCTACCTGATAAAATTTGTCGCATCAGGCGAATGAAGGTAGCTGGCGCATTAACAAGCCCAAAAGGCATCACATTCCACTGGTATAGACCTTGTGGCGTGGAAAATGCGGTGTAGTACTTAGCCTTTTCGGTCAGTGGTATCTGCCAATAACCTTTTGTTAAGTCTATCTTACTAAATATAGTTGCGTTAGATAGACGTGGCAGTAAGTCGTCAATGAGTGGATGTGGTTCGCTGTCAACTATAGTCTTAGCATTTAATTTTCTATAATCAACACATAGTCTAATGTTATTGTCCTTCTTCCGGACAATCACTAATGGAGAAGAGAATGGCGAATTACTAGTCTCAATGATTCCGAGAGACAACATCTGTTCAAGTTCCTTAGTAGTTTTAGCAAGGAAATGTAAAGGAACAGAATAGGGATGTACACGAATAGGTGTATCGTCATTGAGAGTAATGTCATGACTGATAGCCGATGTGCGACCCGGAACGTCGGTCAACACATCTGGATAAGATTGTAATAAATTAGCAATCTGTAGACGCTGTTGCGGTGTAACCGTTGAAGAGATGGTTACATCCCGCCAAGATTCAGTAGGTTGAACTACTGGTACAGGTAACGGTAACTGTACCTCAGGAAAAGAAGATTCTTCTTCCTGGATGACAGATAAGTTAGTATAATGACAAGTGGATACTGTGTTGTCATCTAGTTCATGAAAAATTGACTGTAAGTGTTCAGGACGTGTATGAAATTGCTTGAGCATGTTAATATGAAATATCTTTTTGTGTCCCTTGATATCTAAGACGTAATCGACGTCGGAAATTTTATCAATGACTTTGTAAGGACCATTCCAAGATATCAATAATTTATTGTTATTGTGAGGAAGTAACACATAAGCCTCGTCGCCTGGGAATAATTGGCGTAATCGTCGAGACTTATTTTGTAGAGATCGAGCCTTAGCTTTTGCAGCCTCAGAAGAAGCTGTTGCCAACAGGCAAGACTCAATAATGTTCTTCCGAAGATTAATTACGTACTCGTAAGATGACTGAGTGTCCTGAGTCATCTCGTCGTCAATTAATAAGTCTTTTATTAGTCCCATAGGACCTCTTGGGGGAGCACCAAAAACTAATTCAAAGGGAGAGAAGCCAGTTTGTTCATGCGGTACCTCCCGATAAGCAAATAGAACAGCTGGGAGTGCTCTGTCCCAGTCATGAGGGTGCTTAGCAGTAACCTTATGTAGTAGTTGTTTAAGTGTACGGTTAAGTCTTTCAACCGCACCATTACTCATCGGATGATAAATACTACTTAAATTCCTATCAATGTCCCAAGTTTTCATGACTTCCTTCATGGTGTCAGATATAAACTGTGACCCATGGTCTGATAAAAGTTTTCTAGGAAACCCTATTCTAGAAAAGATGAGATGTAGTGCATCAGCTACATCTGTGGTAGTGGTGGTCTTTAATGGGATAGCTTCCGGCCATCGTGTGCACAAATCAATGCACGTAAGGACGAATCTATGTCCTCTGGCCGATGGTAGCAATGGACCAATAATGTCTATTGCCATCTTGTCAAAAGGTCTCACTGAGATATCGCAAGCCTGAATAGGCGCCGTGTGAAAAGCTCCACGTGCTTTCACTTCTTGGCATGTAGTACAGGAACGTACATACTGCGAAATATCTCTTGACACCCCTGGCCAAAAGAATGAAGACAGTACTCGAGATCGTGTTCGAGTATATCCCATATGTCCAGCACAATGTGAGTCATGTGCGTGTTGAAGAATGTACCGTCTAAAAGTATATGGGACCATAACTTGTTGTTTCATTTGTGATTTGTCATTGAAACATCTAATCAATATGCCATTTTTAATAACAAAACAATGTTTGTTATTATTACCTGAGGATAGATTGTCAACCTTATCAACCAGCTTAAAAAATTTTTTTAAAGATTTATCCTCTTTTTGTTTGGTTGCAAATGTTTCCCTGTCAATAGGTGAATTGACTACAAATTCCTCTTGGTTGTCTGCATCCATTTTATTATCATCAACTTTCTCCATGAGTTGAGTCTGTGCTCTAGTCGTCACGGCGTTTCCAGTGCATAGGTTATGTTTCTCCCATTCTATAATCTCATCTGGAGTACAATCTTTACTGCCGTGTATACGACCAACCATCAAATCAGCTATAGGCTTTTTTAGCATACATACTTTTACGTTTCCTGTGAAGAAAGGAGTGTTGACATGAATAATAGCTGTGGGGTAAAACTCTATTGTTCCACCAAACGTCATGCAACGAACATATTCCCCCGTTGCACAGCTGGGATGTACCAGCGACTGTCGTACACCAATCGTTGTGGATCCCGAATCCCTCAATACTGAGACGACGGATCCATTAACTAATCCCCTGTTAAAAATTAGTAGGCCTGTTCCATCGTTGACTGCAAGACCTACCTGTGGTATAATATGTCCGCAGTTAAGCACTGTTTCTTTCGCCTTCTGAAAAATAAGATTGCATTGCTGGCAACTATTTGCCACATTATAATTAATAGCAAAACATGCAGCAGAAGACTGTGTTGTATTATTGTCAAGTGGAACCTGAGCTATAGGGGTAGTATTATTTGTAACTGCCGCCCCTGTATTATGGTTGTAATGAGATGATCCCCGAGAATGAGATCGATTCCGAGTATAATTGTTAGAATTATCTCGTCGTCCTCTATAGTAACTATTATCTCGATGTCTCGAGCCATGATTATTACCCTTCCAGTTACTATTATCATTGGGAGTATGTGATCGATTATAATGAGTGTTATGTTGACCATTGTGGTAGTTTGTTTGAGGTGAATAATTTCTATCTCGTGATCTACCTCTGTTGAACTCATTTTTATTGTTGAAATCATTATTATGTCCCTTCTGAAAGTTAACATTGTGATTTCTTTGGAACCTGCTTCTGTCTACACTGTGATGTCTTTGTTTGTTATTGTGATTGTAGGCCATATTAGACGCCACAGGTAGAGGTTCTCTTAATGAGGAGTTAGAAATGGTTGCATTCGGGTGTGCCGAACAGTAGTTTAAAGAAATTTTTTCTAACTCATCCATAGTACCTGGTTTACGCTCCTGCAAATATGCAAAAAATGGCTGGCTAACCGAAGATAATACCTTATCTCGTAGTAGTAAATCAACTAATTTGTCGTATGATTTGTTGACTTCTGCCAGTTCAACCCATCTGTTAAATGTATTGCGTATATTCGCAATGAATCCTGCAAAATCCCTTGGAGATTCAGGTAAAATTCCCTTAAATTTCAACCTACAGTGTTCCTCGTCCAGGTGAAATCTTCGTAGAAGCAAGGACTTAATAGCACCGTAGTTATTAGCTATTGATGGGTCAGCATTTTGAGAAGCTGTCAGTGGTTCTCCAACCAAGAATTCATTTAACTTGAGTACCCATGACTCTTCAGGCAAATGGTTTGTTTTGCAAGTCTGTTCAAAACGTGCCAGGAACGATGAAAGGTCGTCGACGTTCAAGTTGAAAATGGGTAGTTTAAAGTTGTAGAAGTGTTTAGGCTGGCTGGATGATGATCCATTTTGTGCGTTATTATTCTGGTTTGCATCAGCATTTTGTGCTTGTAATCTTGCTGTCTCCAATTTAATACGCGCCAATTCCATTTCTTGTTGTAAAATAATTTCCTCTCGTTTCAATTTATTCTCTTCTTCCTGCCTGGAGATTGCTCTTTGCTCTTCTCTTTCACGTTGAGCAATCTCTCTCAACCTATTTTCCTTGGCAATTTGCTTCATCTCAAGTTCTGCTTCCTCTTTCTTTAATGCTGCCTTTTGTTCCTCTTCCTCTTTCTTTAATGCAGCCTTTTTCTCTTCTTCCTTTCTTTCATATTTTTCGAGTTCTGATTCAGCAAACTGACGAAGTTCTTGAGATTTGTAGCCATAATCACGGCCAATTTTAACGAAATGGTCTATAGTAAGCATTTTGACTTTTATCTGTAGTAATTATTGATAATTACTGATTAAAATAGTCAATAGTAGCTTCAGAGTAATTATTATACTTACTCAACTTAGAAATATTCAATATAAGTAATCACAATAGTATTGAACTTAATGTTTAAGTTCACCTAATAGACAATATTTTGTAACAATATTGTATCTAAATAATACTATATCATAAATAGTTATGATATCTGTTAAATATAATGTAATTATATCACCCAATTAACCTCAATATCCAATAATGTTGGGTATAATTCCTAGTAATTATATTATTCAATGTACTAAGTCACTCTCTTAGTACTAGAAAAGTATATTAAATAATATACAATGGGTCTATTACCTCAAAGGTAGCTATAAGATTATTTATGTTGTCAATATATATATTATATTATTATGCCCTAGGCATCTATGATAAATTGTAGTGCTACTTTCTTGGACTATCACTGCATAATTATGCAATGTCCCATATTAATCTTAATTATCAAAAAAAATTAATTAAATTAAATTACAAGTGTATTATTGCATATAATAGCATATTATTAATGTAATATAAATATATATCATGAGGACAGACAAGCAATGATGCAACTAAAGGGTACAAACAATGTCAAGACGCAAACAAGACATTTTCACAATTAAAAATGAATTTATGAACTAAATAAAATAAGCGGAAATGTCACAGACCAAATGAAGGGTCAAGGTCTGACCTGAGGTCAACTTAATATTCAAAGTACACAAAAAATAAAAATGACTGCGAAAAATGATGACGTCACAGGACTCATAACGGACGAAATTTAATAATCATAAAATAAATGATAGTCAGAGGAGAATGGACGAAATAGTGACGAACATGGTACAGAACTGAATAAAATTATTAACTGAATACGAATAAAATACACCAATTATCTACGGGACAGTACAGCTAACGCAAATTGTCAAACGGTAGCAAATTTGGACAGACTGTCCAATGGCAACCTCAATGGGCTTCCAAAAGTGCGATCGTTTAAGTTCCCTAAGAACGACTGAAATCTAGGTGGTCAGCTGTTCGCGACATTCCCAGAGATTTCAGTTCCCTCTCCAACCGGCCCACGAATTAACAACAAATACATACGATGGAAAACAAATTTAACATATATACATGAAAATACATAGACATGCCTAATCAAAGCGAAATGGACTCAGTATTACGGTTTTGCAATGACGACAATTTAAACAGCTAGACTTATCTTTCCCGTTGCTTCGGTCAGTGCTATAGGTCGTCAACAGCTAGGCTAATGCCCTTGACTGCCTGCTCCTGTAGTCCATTTCTTGTGTCTGCTTCAAATGACTTATTTTTCCCTTGGTTAGGCTTAAAAGAACGACTTCAGTTTTTCTCCGATAGTTTCACCTACACGAATTTCAGTGACGTCGCGTTGTTAGGCATTAGACTGAGTACTGCGTCATAGGTCATAATTCAGCACATCATGTGATCGTAACTTGATCGTAAACATTTCATTCGAAAGTCATTCAGAAATTTTTTTGTCGATCCCCAGACACCGGACACCACTGTTGCAAGTGGTCTGTTGCAAGTAGTGGTTTGGTTAGCTCTGAACAATGTTCCATATAATGTCAATAAAGTAATTATAAATTCTGGCCATTGTTTTATCTTCTTGATATTCTTGAGTGATCGTGTATCGTGCCTTCTATGTAAGATTACGCGAATGCAGGGGTGGAAGATTCTGAATAATAATTGAACCTTGGAATACGATTGATGTGACAAGTCGGTTCCATTGAGTCCACAATTATTTAATACAGATTACACGTCAAGACGATTCATGCATGTTGATCACAAAGGTACATATTATAACTTGAAAATATATGGCATAGATATGTAGATATCCTATCAGTCCTTGTCCAATAATCAAATTACTGTATGCAGATTGTCATAGCTGTATGCACGCGCGGTTGGGGTTTCCAACGGCCGACAGTGAGTCTATGAGTCTGGCAAAATCAAATACTATGGACTGTAATTCATCCTTCCTTAATTTTTCACTTCGTACTGACCTTTAATCATTTCAAATCTTCGTAATAGCAATGGACTGACCCATGTCCGTACTTACATAAAATATATCTGTATGGCAATACCATGCCCAACATTGGAAGGAGAGTCATACGCGTCTTACAGCTTGACGGTCAATGTGAAAAGGGTAGCGTTTCTTAGTTACCGACTGTGTCCTAAACAACGCTATACACGTCATAATCGATCGTGTATAAAGCGTTCATTAATTGAAACATCTATCGCAATATATTAAATGTCTTAACCTTTATAATTGCACGTCTGGTAACCTTTAGCAGACGGCGTTAATATCATATACCGTAACATATATATATATATATATATATATATATATATATATATATGTATATATATATATATATATATATATATATATATATATATATATATATATATATATATATATATATATATATATATATATATATATATATACACAATAACTTGTTAGTTATTGGGCAAAATTATCCCAACATTTTAATTGTTCTTTTCTGTAAACTATCTTGTCCTTATTTTCAAAGACCTGTCTACAAGCTATGAATGGACAGGCAAAATAAATTGTAAAGAAGATTTGTTCAAAGAAAAACTTAACTGCTAGTTTTATTATCTTCTTTATAGAAACTTAAAGTGTTTGACTTGTGTACCATCATTTCATTTCTCCCCTAGACACTAGGTACACCATACACCATACACTAGAGCCAGAATAGTGACCGTGTGAGACCTAGGGAGGTAGCGGTAGGTTCTCTGCACATAATTCATCATCATCATTTTTAGAGTCAGGGCCTACATGTGCTTGACCTCACACGGTTATAGCAGACATGTTTTCATTCTTTTAGGATACCATCATAACCTCCCCAGCAAAATCAACTTTGCTACATAAATTGGTAGGCTTGTCCGGGCATCTGAATTTCTCTTAATACTACATACATTGGGGTCTGGGGTTTAGCATTAACAACAGTCTAATTTTCCCAGGGAATCCCCATATAATATTACCCAAGATTTGGGAAGTGAAGAAAGTGTCAGAGCCCAGATTTAATTAAATAAATGTATAATTAGTTAAAGATTTAGTTAGAACATTTTATGTTTATCAGAATGGCAGATCTGGCCAAGTTTCGCTCTGCGGCTGTACAGACTGCTAAAGAGATGGGCATGGATGGACCAGAGTTGGTTCAATATGTGACGGTAGAATGTGACAAATTTATTGAACGAGATAGGGAAGACAGGAAGTTAGAAGCAGAAAGAAAGTTAGAGGCTGAAAAAGAAATTAAGAGGCTGCAGATTGAGGCTGACAAGGAGGCTAGGGCATTGGAGGTAGAAAAAAAACGACTGCAAAGGGAAGCAGAAGAAAAAAGATTGACTGCCGAAAGGGAGGCAGAAGAAAAGAGATTGGCAGCAGAAGCAGAAGAAAAGAGGCTGGCTGCAGAAAGAACGAACGAACGAACGAGCGAACAAACTTTATTTTCAAAGGGTTAAGAATTGGGCACGCAGGCCCGTCTGACATTCTGCCCTTCCTCTCTCTCTCATCATGTATACTGTATCCTTCCATCCTCACATTTACTTTAAGCATTATTAAGGCATTTATCATTATAAAGGTAATATAACATCAAACATTTGCAACAATAAAGAGAAGAAAGAAGACAGGCTGCAGAGAGGGAAGCAGTAAAGGAGGAGATAAGATTACAGAAGGAGCATGAGCTACGACTAAGGGAGTTAGAATTTCAAGGCCATGCTCCTGAAAATAGTGCCAGCCCCTTTGCCTCAGATGCCATTGCTAGTCAGGGAGCCTCAACCTCAGCTATGGGTTTTCATGTAGACTATTTTGTTGAGAAAGACGATGACATCGAAGGGTATTTAAGCAGGTTTGAACTTTTAGCCACTACTTATGGGTTAGAAAGAGAAAGATGGGGGGTAAAGTTGTCTCACGGACTACGGGGAACAGCTTATGAAGTGTTTTCCAAAATGAGCAGGGATGACCAAGACAACTATGACATGTTGAAGCAAGCTCTTCTGTTAAGATACGAAAAGAACGGAGAGTTTTATAGAAAGAAATTTAGGAATGCCAGGCTACTGTCGGGTGAGACTTATCACCAGTTCTCCGCCCGGTTGGAAACGTATATGGAGAAATGGGCTTCTTTGGGGAAAACCCAAGATCTCAAAGAGATGATACTCATTGAGCAGATGAGAGAGTCCATGGCTCCAGACATGAGAAAGTTTCTCATGGAACAGGGTGCGGAGAGGCTGGGTGAGATAATAAATGTCGCTGAGAGGTATCAGGCAGCCCAGGCAGAGGTAGCTGGCACAAAGAAGAAACAAATAGATCAGAGTAGGGCCCCTCAAAACCATAATAAATTCGATAATAGAAATAAGCAGAACTTTGATAGGCCTCGAAATGAGTTTAAGAATAGACCTTCACAATTCAATGATAGAAAGAATGATGAAAGAAAACCTTTTAACCAAGGAAAGAGGTATTGTAAAAATTGTCGGATGGACAACCATAACACTGAAAATTGTGGAAGGAGACCTGTAGTAATGGCCACGCTTCAGGTCAGGTCGATTCCTAAAAAAGAGGAGGAACCACCAAAAACAATGTCTCATAAACAGTGGAGAAAGGCACAGGCTGAAGATAGGTCACTGAAGCCGTGTTTTGAAAAACTCCAAAAACTCCATACTCCTCCTAGGAAAGGAGACTTCTATTTGGATGATGGACTGCTTTGCAGGGCGGATAAAGCAGGATTATCCGGGTGTAGACGGGTAGTAGTGCCATCGAAATATAGGGCACAAGTTATGAGACAAACACATGTTCTAGATGGTGAACACCAGAAAATGGGTACCACATGCCAAAGAACATCTGTTGGATATTTCTGGCCCGGAGAAGTTGATGACATAAGAAAATTTGTCGAGGACTGCGAACAGTGCAGCGAGAAAAATTCCACAGGGCGGAAAAATAATAACCAAATGCAAGAGAAGCATTATGGCAAACCGGGACCAGAAAATAAAGAGGGAACACCCACACGTGGGAAAATGAATCAGGACCTAGAAACGCCACGGGGCAAACTTAGGCCTGGAAAGAAAAATAATTATAATAAAGTGGACAGAGGGGAATGGGAACCCCCGTTTCACAGACAGTCTTCACTCGAATGTTTTACTATGGCCACTATGCAGCGAGTACAAAGAACTGTTATACCCCAGAATAAGCCGACGATCCCTCTGTCGGACTTATGTAAACTGGAGGACGAAAAAAGAGAGCGACGTTCTCTCAATTTGAATTTGAACCTGAGGGAAGACAACCCCAGGAAACGAATTGGTAGTGGTAGATTCTTGTGTGGTGACACAAGAAAGAAACGTCCGCAAAACAAAGCTTCCAATGTAAAGGACCTGACAGGTGCCATGAATACTATGTCAGAAAAATTAAAAGTCCATATGTAACTTTGTTAAGGACCTGGACAGATGAGAAGGCAGAGGAGACTGTTACCTCATCATACCAATATGTGAACGAACTGACCACTCGTTTAAAAACTAGTTGGAAACTGGCAAATGAAAATTTGAGACAAGCCAGGAAAAAACATGATGTATATTATAATAAGAAAGCGAAAAATAGAGAACTTGCTGTAGGGGAGAAGGTACTGCTTCTATTGCCAGGCAGCAACAATAAACTTCAGATCGGATGGCAAGGGCCATATACAGTTTTGGAAAAGGTATCCAGAAAAAATTATAAGATAGACAAAAAGGGAAAGGAGAAAGTCTATCATGTGAACCTTTTGAAGAAATATCTGGACAGACAAATCCAGGAGGGAACACATTTAATGGCCTTGTCTATCGCAACCGAGATGAAGAATGAACCTCTCTCCTCGGTTGAATATCCACTGAAAACCAGTGAAACGTTTGCACAGGTGAAAATCAGTAATCACCTGACAAAAGGACAGTTTATTTTTTTTTTTTTTTTTTTTTTTTCGTACGCCCGCTAATACTCGAGGCGAAATCTCAGGTTATTATTTATGTCTAACCTGACATTGATTTTACGTGAGTATCCCTTTTTTCTTGTACAGAGACAGGTGTCCCTCGCCATTCAGGCAAATACTCTCCGATTTCGGAGGTACCCATTACAGCTGGGTCGGCTCAGGAGCCGCCAATCCCTGGTCGACGACACTCCTTCAAATGTCCTTGCCAGGTCTCGAGTTAATCCAGTGCAAATCCCGGTCGACGAAAAATCCTCAAATGCCGTCACCCGGGTTTGATCCTGGATCACCCGGTCGCCAGAGCGGTGTGGTAACCACTACGCTAGCGCGGCTCCCTATTATTTGTTAAAAGAAGGGATTATTTCTCACAGTGAATCTCCTTACAGTTCCTGTGTGGTTTTGTTGCGGAAACCATCAGGAGAACATAGACTGTGCATAGATTACAGGAAACTGAATGCTGTCACAGAAGGTCAGGTGGATCCATTATCTGATACTACTCACCTTTTTGCCAGGCTGAACAAGGCAAAATATTTCTCTAAGGTGGATCTTAGCAAAGGCTATTACCAAATTCCAGTAAAGCCTGAGGTTCGACCTTATTTAGCCTTTAGCACCTCGGAAGGTCATTATGAGTTCAACATGTTACCATTTGGTTTGAAAAATGCCCCGAGCGTGTTTTCTAGGATGATGCGAAAATTGCTGGATCCCCTGAAAAATCCATGTATTTCGAATTTTATGGATGATATCCTCATTGCTACGGAAACATTTGAGGAACACGTTACCTCTTTGAATATGCTGTTTGATAGACTCAGAGAGGCTAACTTAACCGCTAGGCCAACCAAATGCTGTATTGATTGTAAAGAGTTGGAATTCTTGGGACATACAGTACATCAGGGTAGCATGACCCCTGATCCCAAGAATCTGGAAAAATTAAAAAGAGCACCTAGACCACAAACAACAAAAGATGTGCGATCTTTCGTGTCTTTGTGTGGTTTCTACCAAAAGTATATCAAACCTTTTAACTCTATCTGTGCTCCTCTGACGGATTTGACTCGCAAAGGTCAACTTGATACTATAATTTGGTCAGCACAGTGTGAATTGGCTTACCAGGAGTTAAAAAAGAAGCTTACAAGCAGGCCAGTGTTGCAATTGCCTGACTTGACTAAAGAATTTATTGTGAGAAGTGACACAAGCAATGTGGGCCTGATCGCTACATTATTGCAAAGGTCCTCCTCACAAGATGGGGAATTGAACCCAGTCGCTTATGCTAGCCGCAAGTTGAACAAGGCGGAAAAAAATTACTCAACAAGTGAAAAAGAATGTCAAGCTTTAATATGGTCTATAAAGAAATTCCAGATTTATTTATATGGCAGGACATTTGTGGTTCAAACAGATCATTCTCTCCTCGTGTTCTTGTCACAGGCCAAGCATGAAAATTCCAGATTATTGAGATGGTCTCTATTATTGCAACCATACTCATTTCTGAAAGAATACATTCCCGGCCCTTTGAACGTTGGCGCAGACTTTTTGAGCAGACATCCTTATGATGAAGATCAGAAAAAGGAGTAAGACTTCATGGAGCTAAGTTATCTCGCATATTATAACCTGCAAATGAATGCATGTTTTAGGATGGGAGGTGTGTAGCAAAATCTGCGAGAATAAACGCTCAATGCAGTAGATTTAGGCATAAAATGATAATTAATACATTAGCCCGCATGTGTCTGAAGGTTGGCATCTTCGACACCAGCAGCGCTGCTTTTTGCACAGTGCCGAGCTTATAGAACGATTTCACGGTAATAGTCTGACACGCTTTTAGTTTCGTTTTCGAGAAACACTACTAATATTTAACATTTACCCGATCTGCTGCATACACTTTGTAGTCTATCCTTATAATTAACTATTGGCGGAAGCGTGCCGCAAAATAACTATCTGAATTAACGCTTTCTGTCAACTTTAACGCAAAATTAGTAGTAATCCTTACATTGTTTGGTAGTATTACACGATACAATACTAATTATTAACGCCTATTCTTAACCCGCCCCGTCAACACCCCGCTTCGCTGACACAGTCTGCAACACATATAAACACACTGCAGAAAAGCCAGCCAAGGCAAAACCACGCAGACAATTTTATTTTCCTCCTAGTGGTAGCATTTCTAACGTAACTAAAACAAGTTAGTTATTTGAAAAATACATGCTAGCGAGATGAAGGAGAGGAAAGATGGCGGACTTGTGCAACATTTTATTTGAAGATTGACTACGACAGAAAATTGGAAATTTTAAACCATTATGAAGTTCCCCATAAAAATTATATGGTAGTATGACGTAGAGTTAGCTGAACAAGAATGTACTTTAAATAATATGATAGTCCCTGTATTAGATAAGTTATTGAAGAAATACTAATATCTACGGACACTCGACCAGACAGACTGGCGTTCCTGCTTATGTTTTTTTTTGTAACGTTAGGGGGACGCGAGCTTGGAAAAGAGGCAGGGATGTACATTCAGATTCGCTTGAGTAAAAAGAGTATGACTGAAAAGGGGAGCGGTAGGAAAAATATAATCCTAAACGAAATATCCTTTTGTATTGGGCATGACAAAAGCAGACTGGCCAATCGACCACCAGACGCAGAAATTATTAGAAATTATTTTGGTTTTTCATTCAAACTGCTTTTGAATTCAAGTAGTCGAACGTTTCGATTGGCCAGTGCTAGTAAATATTAGCAAAAGGCTTTGAGTATTCATGGCCAGTTGAACTAAAATGGTATTCAGATACGCTGAGAAACAGCTGTGTTAATTCTAAACTTAAATAAAGAATAAATTCACAGTCTGTGCAGTTCGGAGGAAGCTGAGGCCATTTCTTCACAAAGTCAGCGTCATTTGTTTATATATTTCTTGATTGTGGTAAGGATATTTTATGAAATTTAATATGTTTGGTCCAACTACAAAGTTAGATACTGCTACTGGGAAAAAGTGAAGGACATGCCGAGAGCAGACATTGTTGAGTCCTCCCATTAAACGGTATCTAACTGATGTATGTTGTTATGATTATGTTGTCATATTATTGTATTAGAATAGATTAGTAAGCCTCTGTGTTCAATGAACACTGTTTACATGCCTGAAGCAATTGTATTTTAAAAAGAAAAGAAGAGAAGATCATATCAAAGGAAATGTGGTTACTCCACATTATTGTATTGAGGAAAAGTATGTGAACGTACAGTGGCGTATCTGCTATAAGGACCTGAGGTGTGGTCACAGCAAGGTGGGAGTCCTGTACAATTCGGGGCTAGTGCACTTGTAAGGCACGCGAGGCTGACCCCCTACCCACGTAGGAAATTAAGTGTTAGAATAAGTGATCAGATGTAAAAGGCCAGGGTGTCCTTTTGTTGCAGAGGGTCTATGTTCCTGTTGCCGGCTGGTGACAGGAAACCTGCTGAGTACTAATAAACGCCAACCAGTCTCCAACCAGACTTATATGCTGTCGAAGATAACAGTAGGAGCTTTGGCGAGTGGTGAAATTGAAACTTTCTGCAACTACACATTGAAATATCTTTCCACAAGGACTCCCAGGTGATGTGTTAGACATCTGGGGCATCTCTGACATTTTCTTGTGTTTCAAAATAATACACAGGACGTTTATGGGGGTAGGATGAACTACAGCCCTCATATACAGTGACTCTCCCTTTATATGAATAACGTGAATTCTTTTAATATTTCCTACAGGAAAGACATATATATATATATATATATATATATATATATATATATATATATATATATATATATATATATATATATATATATATATATATATATATATATATATATATATATATATATATATATATATATATATATATATATATATACAGTACTTTGCAAAAAAAAATGGCAGTCATATTGGTTAGCTAAATATGCTGAAATCTAATTAAATATGCATGTTCTGCCCAAAATTTGCACTCCACTTAAGTGAGCAAATACTACCAAAAGTAAAAAAAATTAGCGGAGAGTAAAGTCCCTTGATAATAGAGCAGACGACAATTTCTAATGCTAGTGGCAGAAAATGGATACAAAGTCAAAGTGTATGTTAATTTCACAGCTTTGGAATGAAGGAAATCAAACATGTTCCAACATTTCTAAAACCTTGAACATTCCTGAGCAGACTGTCTACAGAGTTGTGAGTAAATTAAAAGCAGGTAATGGAATCGAGCGAAAGGAAGGTAGTGGGAGGCCAAGAATTTTGGACACAAAGGACTATCGGCATCTCGACCAAATCGTTCGGGCTGGGCCAATGAAGAGTGTAGAAAACATACGGCAGCGCATGATCGATTTGGGAAGCCCAGAGGTATCTAATGCTACTGTCAACCGGGAGCTACACAGGATGAATTACACAAAAAAGCGGGCAATTTCGTCACCATTGCTCACAGAGACTCACAAACAGATGCGCTTGAACTGGTGCCACGAACACCAAAATTTGTCATGGGACAATGTGATTTTTTCAGATGAATGTTCTGTTTGGTCTTATCCTGCTCAAATAAATATTTGGACGAAAGACTCTGTAACGCCTGTGTACCAGTGACCGAAACATACCCAGAAATTCCATCTTTGGGGAGGGGTGTCAGCAAGAGGTGCCACCCCACTGTGTGTTTTCACAGGAATTCTCACGAAAGAAAGGTACATCGACATACTAGAATGACACCTTCTGCCATTTATGCAGGTCCTGTACCCCGATGGGTGCACATTTCAACATGACAATGACCCAAAGCATACAGCTCATACCACCAAAGCATGGCTGCAAGAGAAGAATGTGATAGTGCTGAAGTGGCCCAGCAACAGTCCCGACCTAAACCCAATTGAAAACGTTTGGGCACTACTCAAGAATCATTTAAAAAAGAGTGGACTCAGAGACGTTGAACAATTGAAGAAGGTAGCTGAAAAATACTGGGACAGTCTGACTCACAATTACCTACAAACATTTGTGGGAAGTATGCCTCGCCGCATCCAGGCTTGCCTTGCTGGAGAAGGCAACATTATATTGTACTGAAACCACTGTTAATAGATAGGGGAGATACCAATCTTCCTCTGGACATACAGTTTTTATTACTATTTGCTTCTATCAGTGTGCTGTGTTGCGAAAATGTGACTGCCATTTTTTTTTGCAAAGTACTGTATATATATATATATATATATATATATATATATATATATATATATATATATATATATATATATATATATATATATATATATATATATATATATATATATATATATATATATATATATATATATATATATGTGACAGCGCCATCTTGAGGTCTGTCGTTCTCGGCGATGGCCCCATCTGGGCAGTCATATTGTCTATGTGGTTTAGTGCCTTTTGATCACGTTATCTTCAAGCAGATTTATTACAAGGCCATAATAAGCCTACGAATTAGTTGTGTTTTTGCTCTAGTTGTGTAAATCTGTGTGGCGCAGATTAATGCGCGTAAGCGCGCAGTAAATTGAGTGGTTAGGCCAGGGCTTATAAAAAGGGGTAGCAAGCGGCGAAACTGGGATTGTTGAGACAGCCGCCCAGTGAGAACAGACGAAGAAGACACACAAGAGCCAAGCTGTAAATGCCTTGAGCACGTGAGTTAATTTAAATTAGCATTAGTTTTCTAGGATTCTGAAATTATATCGATGTGGCTATTTTAATGTTTAATGGAATAAATAGATAGATAGATGTGAAAGTTTAAGAGCGATTATTTCATTCTTCAGAAAGGCAGACATAGTGTGAGGCTATTTCACTGCGAAATTTAGATAAGATTAACAATCGCAAGATAGCAACCTCGTGGTGATAAAAGGCGGTGATAGCAAGTCTGAGCAAACACGCTCCGCGTGTTAAACCTATAATATGTTATGCCGAGCGACACGCGGTGTATTTAGTTCCAGTTTTTTGGTTAAAGCCAAGAATATTATTCTTTAATGTAAGAGTAATTTTATTTTATCCTTTAATGTAAAAGTAATTAAGTGTATTTCACGATTATTGATTATTCTACTGTTTATCTTTAGTGGTTACTTAGAAGGGAGAATAGTCATTTAGATTTCTGGTGCGTAAGGCAAGTTGAGACAGGTGTTTCTCTGTTTGCTCCCGGTGGAGCATGGAAACACCAATGCGGCTGGTGTCCACCACAAGTCAACAGAAGCATTTTTATGCTGTTACAGTGGTTGTTCCTGTAATAATGTGTTTCATGTGATGAGTTCCCAATCTCGTCAGGGGTCACATATGACACGTTTGTGGCCAGGCGCACCAGTCGTCACTTACGACATGTTCAGAGTGCGGGAACGAGTATTGATGTGGGTCGGTTGAGAGGTAGTAGTTAATTCTCATTATTGAGATTATTTGTTGTACATGTATTGAAGAATATTATTTTATGTCCAGTTGATTATTATTGTTATGTGAACATGGTTTGTGGGCGTACTTAGAGTTGTATATTTCTCTCCTCCGCTCCTGAGGGAGCATGGGGCCACTGGTGTGGTTTGCCTCAGCATGAAGCATTCAGATGCTCTTGCAGTAGTGGTTTCGGTAGCAACCTATGTTACCCGGTGCGATTGCCAGCCTCATGCACAACACCATACTAGTCGCATTGGACGACACGCATGAGTGTGTGAGATAGTTGATGATATCAGGTGGGCGCATGTTTTCTGTATGGTAAGTGTTATTATCCATGCTATTGATGTTCACTTAGACGTTGTTTTATTTATTATTTTTCAGACAGTCTATGAACACTGACTGGGTGTTCGTTGGATTGTTTGTTGGATTGTTTGTTTGGTGTTCGGTTCTGTTCGGTAGAATTAAATGTTGATCTGCATAAGGCTTTGGGTTGCTTGAATTGTTAAGTCTGCTGCTGAGAGGGTTGCAAGCAACCAATAATTGCAACCCCTGTCAAACGATCCTTTATAAATTTTCTTAGTGCACGGGTCTTGAGTGTGAGGTACATCTAGCCCCTGTCACATATATATATATATATATATATATATATATATATATATATATATATATATATATATATATATATATATATATATATATATATATATATATATATATATATATATATATATATATATATATATATATATATATATATATATATATATATATATATATATATATACATAATAACTTGTTAGTTATTGGGCAAATTGTCCCAACATTTTAATTGTTCTTTTCTGTAAACTATCTTGTCCTTATTTTCAAAGACCTGTCCACAACCTATGAATGGACAGGCAAAATAAATTGTTAAGAAGATTTGTTCAAAGAAAAACTTAACTGCTAGTTTTATTATCTTCTTTATAGAAACTTAAAGTGTTTGACTGTTGTGTACCATCATTTCATTTCTCCCCTAGACACTAGGTACACCATACACCATACACTAGAGCCAGAATAGTGACCGTGTGAGACCTAGGGAGGTAGCGGTAGGTTCTCTGCACATAATTCATCATCATCATTTTTAGAGTCAGGGGCCTACATGTGCTTGACCTCACACGGTTATAGCAGACACCTTTTCATTCTTTTAGGATACCATCATAACCTCCCCAGCAAAATCAACTTTGCTACATGTACAAAGGAGATGATAGTGATTTAGAACAGGCATAAAGCTGTAGGATATTTCTAATAGTCTCCTTTGACATTGGCATGTATTTCCTGTCCTTTCTCGGCAAGCTGTTTAACAGCGAAACAGCATTGCAGATACAAACAAAGACATATGTAACTCAGATAGGGGAACTTGTCTTTACGCTTTTGTACTCTTATAAAACCGTCCGATTGACATAATGGTTAGAGCGTTGGTCTCTCGCGACAAAGGTAACGAGTTCGAATCACGGTACCGACACGCTCCTGTCTACTCAGTTGTCAATGGGTACCTGACCCTGCTATTTGAGTTAGGGAAGGACTAGGCAGCGAGGAAGGGAACAGGTCAGTTCACCTCTCGATGCTGGACCTAGTACAGTAAAGTCACTAACACTTCACTCCCCTACGGTATATCCGCTATGGGATTACCTTTTTGCTCTTATAAATTGCCCCTAACAGATAGTGTCGTAGGGGAGGGATGTGTTAGAGATGTCACTATACTAGTTATAGCTTCATGAGGTGAGGTGACCAGCTCCATTCCTCGCTGCCTTTGCCTTCTTTAACTCGAGCAGAATCAGGTTACCATTTACAGGTAGGTAGCGTGACGCTACTAGGTTTCGATCCCCAACCCCGGTAACTTTGCCGTGAGAGAGAAACGAACAAATCCCTCTACCAGGCGGACACTTGTACTCATATTGTGGCCCAACTATTTTATGTGCCCAATGGGCTGATCACCCGTTGGCTTGTCACACCGATTACGGAAACAACGGCAGATGGATCTATTTGTTGTTGCCCTAAAGACGCCGCTAGGCGTGATGGGAAACTACAACAGAGAAAATCAATCTGCTGTTGCCCTTAAGACGCCACAAGGCGTGATGGTCTCTGACTGCTTGGTCGGTCTTTGGCTAAGGACGGAAGAAGAAGAAGATTTTATGTGGTCAGATTTTTGTGTGTTGTTGGCCAAATTTGAAACAGTCTACTACTGATGCTTCTTTGTGTTCTTCTTCCTCTTGTCTTTGTTCTTGTTCTTCTTCTTGTTCTTCTTCTTGTTCTGCTTCTTTGTGTTCTTCTTCCTCTTGTCTTTGTTCTTCTTGTTCTGCTTCTTGGTGTTCTTCTTCCTCTTGTCTTTGTTCTTGTTCTTCTTCTTGTTCTTCTTCTTGTTCTGCTTCTTGGTGTTCTTCTTCCTCTTGTCTTTGTTCTTGTTCTTCTTGTTCTGCTTCTTTGTGTTCTTCTTCCTCTTGTCTTTGTTCTTGTTCTTCTTGTTCTGCTTCTTTGTGTTCTTCTTCCTCTTGTCTTTGTTCTTGTTCTTCTTCTTGTTCTTGTTCTGCTTCTTTGTGTTCTTCTTCCTCTTGTCTTTGTTCTTCTTGTTCTGCTTCTTGGTGTTCTTCTTCCTCTTGTCTTTGTTCTTGTTCTTCTTCTTGTTCTTCTTCTTGTTCTGCTTCTTTGTGTTCTTCTTCCTCTTGTCTTTGTTCTTGTTCTTCTTGTTCTGCTTCTTTGTGTTCTTCTTCCTCTTGTCTTTGTTCTTGTTCTTCTTGTTCTGCTTCTTTGTGTTCTTCTTCCTCTTGTCTTTGTTCTTGTTCTTCTTCTTGTTCTTCTTCTTGTTCTGCTTCTTGGTGTTCTTCTTCCTCTTGTCTTTGTTCTTGTTCTTCTTGTTCTGCTTCTTGGTGTTCTTCTTCCTCTTGTCTTTGTTCTTGTTCTTCTTGTTCTGCTTCTTGGTGTTCTTCTTCCTCTTGTCTTTGTTCTTGTTCTTCTTCTTCCATCCTTCCTCTTCTTCTTCATTCCTGTCTCTTCATTCTTCTTCTTCCTTCCTTTTCCAACTTCTTCTTCTTATTTTTCATCTTCTTCTTCCTTCTTCTTCTTCTTCTTCTTCTTCCTCTTCTTGAAGTACCACGCCTCACGCCAGACAGAGTCAGATGATCGGCCGTTCCTTTGGATATACCGGCTGCGTGGAGAGGGTGAACATGCTGCATGGGCAACAGCTTGATCTCCATATACTGTGCCCAAGCTCGCCTCTAGAGAGGACACTCCAGCTTCACCCTATAGGTGTCGGCAAAACACGACACACTCCTATATGGCAGCGAGACCTGGACAACCTATGCTAAGCAAGAAAGAAGGCTCAATACCTTCCATTTACGGTGTCTACGCCACATCCTCGGCATCTCGTGGAAAGATTAAGTGACAAATGTCGAGGTTTGTCACGTGCTGGCCTTCAAAGCATGTATACACTGCATGTATATGCTGGCTTGGCCATGTCCGCCTCATGGAAGATGGTCGCATCCCGAAGGATATCTTCTACGGACAATTAGCAGATGGCAAGAGAACAGTTGGGCGACCGCAGCTGAGGTTCAAAGATGTGTGCAGGAGAGATATGAGGGCACTGGACATGGATCCAGTCCAGCAACATGGGAGGATGAAGTTGCCGATCTCACTAAGTTGCGATGCTATTTACGGCGCCACCTCAGATTGGGCGAAAAGAAGCTCACACAACAAGCAGAAGAAAGGAGAAAACGTCAAAAGGAGCACCAGGAAAATAAGCAGCTGAGGGCTGTCACCTCAGGGGCGCATTCCCAAAGTCAGTTATGACTGAAGAGTCTATTATTATTATTACTATTTATCAAGTCCCCTGTTGACGTCTTTCTACGCCATTATGTCGTACTGCCCAATTTATTCTCTCTTTGTCGTCCTCTGTCCATTTTTTCCCTTCAACATTTCGTGTTGTCACAATATATTCAAGCTTTTTTCTTCTCATAACGTGCCCAAAGACAGTGGATTGCTTCCTCCTAATGTGAGATATGAGCTTCCTTTGCGCGCTAGCTTCTTTTAGGACATCCTCATTTACTCTTTTTAGCTGTCCAGACTATTCTTAACGTTCTTCTGCAAAATCACATCTCTGTGACCTCTGGTGTTCTTTCCTTCTTGTGTACTCATTGTCCATGACTCACTTCCGTATGTCATGATTGGTTCTATATAAACACTGAAGAACTCTCTTTCTTACTTCCATTGACAAAGATTTGTTGCATGCAATACTTCTCATTTTATAGAATGCTGCTTTTGCCTGTGCCATTCTACGCTTCACGTTTAAAATTCATCTTCCATCCGATGTTATTAACGCGCCTAGGTAGTTGGATCTACTGGCTTGTTTTAAAACTGTTCGATTTACTTTAATAGTGCACTTCATAGTGCATTTTGTAGAAGCCATTTTCTTCAAGACCACCATTACTTCTGTCATGTTGCTATTTAGGCTGATTTATTTTCACTTTCTGCGACCATTGTATCAATCTTTTTCTGCAACTGCTTTTGAAAAATAAGAAAAAAAAAACTGTTAAGACCGTTTTATGAGAGTATCTGAAGTTGTTTATATTATGTCCACTAACTGAAATTTTTGACATGTCCTGTATGGATTTTATTATACTTTCATTGTACTGAATGAAAGGATCAGGAGATAGCACACATCCCTGCTTAATACCTTTTTTGGCTGCTAAAGATGTCTTATTTTCCATTAGATCGCACATTCTTATCGCTGTTTAAAAAAAAAATTGCCAAAACATGTTATTTATTATTCTCAGTTCTTTGCTGTCAGGTCTTTAGTAGCACTAGCAGACTCTCCTCATGCCAACAGGAGAGCCTGCTCATACCTCCACGAGATCATCACTATTTCACCGGAAGGTCTTACTCGTACCTGTCGAAGACCCGGCCAGTAGCATTCCTCAACTAGTAATAAACAGGAAAAGATCTTTTCTTTTAAATTTAAACTATTAAACAAACTAAAAAGCCAGCTTAGTTTAACTAAACTCTGTGCATGTTATAAAGGAATGTGGACAATTTTAAATGCTTGAACCTCGCGTTTAAATGATGGAGACTGAGTATTTTTTAATTCGCAGGAGTGGAAGAAAATGAAGGTAAATGACAATGGAGCATGCTTATGTTGGTGCACAGCTGGGAAAAAGTGAATGTGTGATAGAAATTGAGCAACGTTTGAGCAACGGGAAATGTTTCTGGACAACGGAGAATTTAACTGAGATAGGCAGGCAGCCAGACAGAGGAAGAAAGGTTGTAAGAGAGATAGACAGAGAGACAGAGCGAGAAAGACAGTAAGTGAGACAGAAGACATGCAGGCAGGCAGACAGAAAGATAGATAGATGGATAGATGGATGGATGGATAGATAGATAGATAAATAGATAAATGGATGGATGGATGGATAGATAGATGGATGGATAGATAGGTAGATAGATGGATGGATAGATAGAAGGATGGAAAGATATATAAATGAATAGAGAGAATGATGGATGGATAGATAGATGGATGGATGGATGGATAGATGGATAGATAGATAGATAGATAGATAGATAGATAGATAGATAGATAGATAGATAGATAGATAGATAGATAGATAGATAGATAGATAGATAGATAGATAGATAGATAGATAGATAAATAGGTAGGTAAGTAGGTAAGTAGGTAGATAGATAGGTAGGTAGGTAGATAGGTAGGTAGGTAGACAGACAGACATATATACAGACAGACCAGAGAGACCAGACAGCTAGACCAGACAGACAGACCAGAGAGACCAGACAGACAGACCAGGCAGACTAGTCAGACAGACCAGACAGACAGATCAGATCGACAGACCAGACAGACAGACAGATCAGATCGACAGACCAGACAGACAAACCAGACAGACCAGACAAACCAGACCAGCCAGACAGACCAGACAGACAGACCAGACATACAGACCTGACAGACAGACCAGACACACAGACCAGACATACAGACAGACAGACCAGACAGACAGACTAGATAGACAGATAGACCAGATCTACAGACCAGACAGACAGACCAGACAGACAAACCAGACAGACAGACCAGACATACAGACCAGACAGACAGACCAGACACACAGACCAGACACACAGACCAGACAGACCAGACAGGCAGACGCGACAGACAGACCAGACAAGCAGACCAGACAGACAGACCAGACAGACAAGCCACACAAAGAATATTTTTAAGACGATGGAACATTAAACAAGTGCTAAAATCTATCTGTCTGTCTGTCTGTGTCTGTCTGTCTGTCGATCTATCGATCCATCCATCCGTCCATCTATTCCATCCATCGATCGATCCATCCATCCATCTATTCCATCCATACATCAATCGATCCATCCATCCATCCAGATAGCTAACTAGCTAGCTGTTCCTAATTTGTAAAGAGCATCTGAGAATAAATGAATTCATAATAAAAGATGAGAGAGAGGAAGGGCAGAATGTCAGACGGGCCTGAGTGCCCTTTTCTCAACCTTTTGAAAATAAAGTTCGTTCGTCGATCCGTAAATATGTATGTCTGTCTGTCTGTCTGTCTAGCCGTCTGTATGCCTCTTCTGTCGAGACTATCGTACACATGTTATCATACTAATAATTGGTAGTTTGGGTCATGTGCATGCAAAGTGTGTGAGTGGATTAATGTCGCTGGGGCTGCGGAAATTTGAAGCCAAAGTTCTGTGTAAATATGTCAGAATTAGTGCAATTATAGGCTCTTACAGAATATGGAAACTTCGATGTAAAAAACACCCATTTTAAATAGCTGGAGATGCTTTCCACACTTTTATTAAGTGCAATCTCAATTGTGCTCTGTTTAATATACCAAACTACTATTGTATTTGATGCTATATATGTATGTATGTCTGTCGAGCCGTCTGCATGCCTCCTCTGTCGAGGCTATCGTACACATGTTATTGTACTGATAATTGGTAGTTTAGGTCACGTGCATGCAAAGTGTGTGAGTGGATTAACGTCTCTGGGGCTGCGAAAATTTGAAGCCAAAGTTCTGTGTAAATATGTCAGCATTAGTGCAATTATAGGCTCTTACAGAATATGGAAATTTCGATGTAAAAAACACCCATTTTAAATTGCTGGAGATGTTTTCCACACTTTCATTAAGTCCAATCTCAATTGTGCTCTGTTTAATATACCAAACTACTAATGTATTTGATGCTATATTTAATATCTCACTCCACTAGATGTCAATGCATTTTATGGCAAACAAATATTCTGATAAAACCCCCATGTAAAAACACCAATATTGATCTACTTGAAAGGTATTCCACACACATTTTGTAAATTTCAATAATACTCATTTTTGGTATGTTGTATCATATCATATCATTATATGCCAATGTCTTTGAGAGAGCTCAAAGATTGTTATATATGTGTAACACAAAGGTTCGATGTAAAAACACCCACATAGAACTACTTGAGACATCTTCCACATTTAATATAAATTCTAATGATTCTCCTATATGCCATGTTGTATTTTATTATATCATGTCAGAACATATCAATGTATTTTATTGAGAATAAAGATTCTGATATGTACGTATGTCTGCATGTATGTATATATGTATGTATGTATGTATGTATGCATGCTTGTGGTAACTGTAGCATAATTTGTCAACACATGCTTCGTGTGAAAACTCACACTAACACAAAATCAGCCAGAGTGAGAGACTGAGGAGAAAAATAACTGCCAAACCAATACTGTCCTATCTGGATGCAGTGCAGGCATACTTCACTACAAACCAGTCCTACACTGAGCTTATATCTATTCTAGAGGGTATGAAGGTTTACTAAAGCTATTTGTTGTGAATAATATCATTTTACTTCAGGTTTTGTTGAAACATTGAGTCTATTAGGCCAAATATGTATGCTGGTTGAAGATTGAAACCAACTCTTATAACCGAACCAGTCCTTGTCAGGGCTACATAACCATGCTAGTCCTTGTCTGGGATATTATAACCTACCAGCAAGTACGTCACTGACTTGGGAGGTATAGGGGGAAGGCAAAGGTTGCATCATACCGATGTGATCATATTATTTGATTTATGTATGTATATTATTATTTGACATGTTCCACAAGTAGACACTTGTCTATCATACTATACCTGAACTTATAATGAACCATGTATCATTCATCAAATACGCATACACTGAGACAAATTCGCCTCATGAACAGTAAGGAATATGTGTGCTCCATACCACAGAATAGCCACATATTACTCCTTGTTCCAGGTTCATATTCGAGTCTTGAGCTGAAGTCAGAAGTCAGCCAATCCCGCTGCCTATATTCTCAAGGAGCACAGTGATTGAATCTGTACCAGACTTTAGTCCCCCCTCATCATTGGGTGGGCTAAAGGAACAGACTGTCAGCAACAGTGTGGTGTGTCACACCAGTGAAAGGACATTGTTTAGCAAAAGATGAGTATTGTAAAACTCATTCCGGTGATTCTGTGAGCAGTCAAGAACGATAGTCTATGATGATAAAAGTTACTAAAGTCCAGGATAGTTGAAGACAGGTGCTAAAACTTGTGTGGAAGACATTTTTCTTTGTGTAATTCAATTGGGAAATCCAAACTTATATTTTATTAAGTGATATACATAAATGTACAATCATCAGCTGTAAATGTACTTATCCATTGAACACCATCTTCAAACACTCATCATTCATTACAAAATTAGATAGAAGTAAATAAAGAGGATTTATTAATTGTATTCAACAGCATTATTCAATTACTAAAGTTGAAGTTGAGTTTTGTTGAATTATTATCACTTGGGGTCACACAGCAGGGTGGCGCAGTAAGGTCTGACTGTTCTGTTCAGTTCCAGATACTTTCACAGCCGTGACTATCGAGTGATACCAGTGTACTTCTCTGTCACTGGGACCTCACACATTCTGGAGAGTAGTATCCTATTTCTTCTCCAACACTATCATCACACATCTAAAAACCCTTACGCTAAAGTAACAGCCCTCATTAACGCTGTATGAATTTATGTAAATTTACTTTATGTAAATTCTAATGATTCTCCTATATGCCATGTTGTATTTTATTATATCATGTCAGTACATATCAATGTATTTTCTGGAGAATAAAGATTCTGATATGTATGTATGTATGTCTAGCCGTCTGTATGCCTCCTCAGACTCATAGTAATTTATTTATATACCTGAACCATGCACACTAACGTAATTTTGATAATATGTATATCAGAATAAAGATTCGGATATGTATGTATTATGTACGTATGTATGTAAGCATGTATGTCTAGCCGTCTGTATGCCTCCTCAGTCTCATAATAATTTATTTATATACCTGAACCATGCACACTAACGAAATTTTGATAAAATGAACATATTCCATGTCAGATGGTACAATTATTGTTATTCTTAGTGGCAGTTTCATATTCCCTCTACCAAGGTAATCAAAGATACTCTTATGAACTCTCGATCGAAGCCACCATTGTCGATAATTGCGATTTGAATGTTTAAGAGAATATATTTGACTCGATGAAAAAACGACTTCGATTCCTAGCAGCACTATATTCTGTAGAATGCAGTCTATTGTTCATGACCAAATCTACAGAGCAACGAAATGTTGTATGAATGACTAACTTTAGAACAGATTCATTATCTGTATTCAAACGTGAGTGACAGTTCACGAGTGGAGCCATCTTGGAACCAAAACATGTAGGACTTTCAAGAAGAGAAAAGGGATGCCCGTATTATCGCTTGATCAGTCCAGAGATCACTGCTACACATGAGAACCCATTGTTAGCGGTTCAATATTATTATATGGAAAAATATGTGCTGAACATTATGTTGAAGAATCGTTGCTAAACGAGATTAGGTTTAGAAGTCATCTGAAATATTGTTTACAAGCTGACGTGCTCAGTCAGTGACGTCAGATGATATATGTATGGGCGATACTGAGTGCTTGGCTATTGACAGTCCATTATACCATTATTCTACATGAGTGCCCATGTAACATTGCAAGACCATTTGTCCACTGTACTATGATGTATTATGGCAACCTGTGATTTGTCACTATCTGTGCTGTCGAGTGTGTACGTCCAATTAAACTTTAGAAAAGGTACACAGTCGTTGGTGTCGATGACTTCCGGTCATACATGAGTGTGAGAAGAGAACATTTGTCAACAACACGAACCCTTATCATCATTCGCACATTATACACTCCATCCATGTCTACACAACACTGCGTAGGTCAAGTTGACATTCCATACACTACAGTGGGGCAGGCAACACCATAGGGATCTTGTCAACTGATGATGATAGACGCCTGTCTTCCCGCCTAGGAGTGTTCTGGTGTACTTTATCAACATATATTGGTATAATTTAACTGTTAATCAGTTAGTAAAAGACTCCAGTTTATGTAGCTCCTGGTAAGTGTGGGAAAGGAAACAGGAGGTATTATGCGAGTCACAGTGAGCATCTATCGGATTGGTAAAACACAACATTTACCCATTTTCTATCGGATTGGTATTTGTACCGAGGAGTTACGGTTTGATTGTTATTCATTCATTCAGTTTTCTTTGTTCCCTGTGGATTGTAGAGCCACAACTACTTCTGGTCTTCTTGTTGGAATCCTGCATCAAAGCATTCAATATTTCTTGCAGTGATGATTTACTTCGCAATTTGTTGTACATGATGAAGTCTCTAGCCCCGAGAAAAACCTCTTATTATAAGTTGCCTTTTACAACACCCCGAGGGAGTAATGGTCGTATTCTTATTACCAAGTGGAGTCTTACTTACTTAGTCGTTCCCCTTCTACCGTGAGGTGTAGAGGTTTGGAAGAGAGAGCGCCAGACTATCCTATCAGCTGTCTTCCTCCTGGCCTGGTTCCATTCAAAGATTGTCTAATTTTGTCCTCCCAGCGGACTCTGGGTCGTCCTGGGGTCTGGATCCCTGGCTCTTTGTCTCCCATGCTTGTCGTGGTAGCCGATCTTCTCCCATTCTGCAGACATGGCCAAACCATCTTAGTTGGGACTGTTCTACTTGGGTCTGCAGGGGGTGGGATTTTAGGTCTTGACGTATCGTCTGGTTGCGGACCATGTCTCTTCTTGTTAATTCAACCACCTTCAGATACCTCATTTCTGAGGTTTGGATCTGGCTTTTGTGGGCTGTAGTCATTGCCCATGAATCGCATCCATATGTCAAGATTGGGACATAGGTGGAGCGGTATACAGCCATCTTCGTTTTCTTACCAACCTCTCTCTTGCTGAGGAATCCTCGATTTATGGCCTGAAAAAGTCTCCCAGCTGCTGCTTTTCGAGTGGCCAACTCTTCTTTGATGCCTCCCTTTCGGTCTTAAATAGCTCCGAGGTATTTAAAGTGGTCGACCTGCTCCAGGACCTGTTCTCCCAGCTTAATCTGATATCTTCTTTCTTCTCGTGATATCACCATGTATTTTGTTTTAGAGCTGCTTATGACCACCCCTCTTTTCTCCAGCTCTTCCTTCCAGACTTGCAGGTTGCATTGGAGATGTACCTCTGATTTAGCAATCAGGGCAACATCATCAGCAAATGCCAGCTCTGAAATACAGACCTGTCTCATCTTCCAGTACCTTACTGAACACTTTCTTGTTCTCTCCTTACATGCCTTGATGACATCGTCCATGAGGAGTATGAAAAGATAAGGTGACAGGATATCACCTTGTCTTACACCAGTGGTGGTCCTGAACTCTTCTGACTTATGGTTTGCTGTCCTCACATAATTTCTGCAAGACTTGTAGAAGCTCTGTATAGCATGAATCAGAGGTGCTGGAATGTTCTTCCTTGCCAAACAGTCTCAAAGTTTGCTCCAGAGGACCCTGGCAAACGCCTTTTCCAGATCTATGAAACAAAGATGGATCTCACTCTTATACTCAAGGGCCTTTTCACTCAGCTGTCTGAGTGTGAAGATTAGGTCTTGAGTACTTCGGATAGCTCGGAATCCGCACTGGACCTCATCCAATTGTGGCTCCAGCCCGACCGTGCAAATGTTAAATACTCAATGTTGCACAACGCACCAGGTGTCTTCCCCAGGATGATGAAAAAGCTTTTAGAACCATTGCACAGTCCACATATCCACAACTTTATGGACGATATATTGATTGCAACGGAAACATACGACAAACATATTGCTGTAAACGGGGGAGAAGACAATCGCCGAATCAGACGCTTTTGTTGTCGATTCAACGGACGAACAGAGCGACCACGGAAGGATCGGATACTAAAAGCTTGACTTCCTAGGGCATACCATTTCTCACGGTTCCATGTGGCCAGTTGCCAAGAACGTAGAAAAAAAAAGTGCAGCAAAAAGGCTTAGATTCAACCGAGTGTTACCGGGGCCCGAAAGGGGAGCAAAGAATAGTAACACCGTTCCCTTCCATGCATGTCGTAGAAAGCGACTAAGGAGGGTTGGGCATGGAGCTGGTTACCCCATCCTGTAAAAAATTTAAACCACAAAAAACGTCAACAAATATGGACAAGTCAAATAAGGAAAATAAAACACAGCCATCCGAGACAGGGGAAGGTCCTCTTGCAGGGAGGCGTATGATGCAACACAGAGAAAGCCGAAAGGAGTCTGTGTTGCTGACTAAGCTTCTTTCTTCTAGGAGAACTTCCAGATTTGGCACCTGGAATGTTCGGACATTAAACGAACAAGGGAAAGTGGCACAAGTAGCAGCAGAAATGAGGGAATATAAAATCGAGGTTCTGGGAATGTGTGAAAGAAAGTGGAAGGGGTTAGACAGGAAGAACTCATCACAGGTTAATTAGTGCTGTCCTCAGGACATGAAGACGAAAGTTCACACCACAGTGAAGGGGTAGCTCTTATGTTATTTAAAGAAGCACAGAAAGCACTCATTGAATGGGAAGCTGTTGGACCCAGAATAATAACAGCCACTTTTAAAACAGCTAAAAAGAAAATACATGTAAATGTCATCCAATGTTATGCACTAACTAATGACAAAGAAGAGTCGGTGAAAGAAGCATTTTATACTAGACTACAGGAAATTATGGATAAAGTTAAAAAGAAGAGACATCACAATTTTGATGGGTGACATGAATGCAAAGATAGGTACAGTCAATACCGGATTTGAAGAAGTCATGGGAAAACATGGGCTAGGAATAATGAATGAAAATGGGGAACTATTCTCAAACTTCTGTGCTTCAAATCAACTGGCTATTGGAGGAAGCATGTTTCCACATAAGAGAATACACAAGGCAACATGGATATCACCAGACCATAGAACAGAAAATCAGATTGATCATATATGAAAAACAAGAAGTTTAGATCATCATTGCAGGATGTAAAGGTATATAGAGGAGCAGATGTGGCATCAGATCACCACCTTCTGATAGCCAAAGTAAAAATGAAACTCAAGAGATATGCAACAATGCAAAATTATAGACAACAATTTAATGTAGGACATCTAAGAAATCAAGAAACAAGAGACAAATTTGCGGTCACAGTATCCAACAAATTCCAAATGCTCCAACAGCTGGAAGATGTAGAGAATACAGAAGACTATTGGCAGCAGGTCAAAACTGTATGGAATGAGACATGTGAAGAAATACTGGGGAAGATGGAAAGACAACAAAAAGCATGGATAACAACAGAAACCATCAATAAGATAAAAGACAGAAAAAACAAGAAAGCAGATTTAAACACAAGCAAAACCAGAAGTTCCAAAGCCAAGGCTCAAGAAGTGTACACAGAAGCAAACAAAGAAGTAAAAAGAAGTATCAAAAGAAACAAGAGGAAGTATATTGAGGAGTTGGCAAGAGAGGCAGAAGATGCTGCAGCCAAAGGAAATATGAGAACTGTATAGCAGCACAAAGAAGCTAACAGAGAAATACAAGCAAACAAGTTGCCTCATAAAAGACAAGAATGGGAAACTGCTCAGCAATATACAGGAGCAAATGAAGAGGTGGACAGAATATTTTGGTGACTTTCTCAATAGACCAGCTCCACAAAACTTCCCGGACATCCAGCCAGCAGAAGGAGAGCTACAAATTAACGGTGAAAGACCAACGAAGGAAGAAATAAAGAAAACCATAAAGCTTCTAAGAGATGGAAAAGCGGCTGGACCTGATGGCATTCTAGAAGAGGCCATAAAAGCAGATATCGACACGGCTACAGAGATGTTATATAAATTACTTGGTAAAGTCTGAGAAAAGGAGGAGATACCAGCAGAATGGAAGGAAGGATATCTGGTTAAGTTGCCTAAGAAGGGAAATTTACAAGAGTGCACAAATTATAGAGGAATAATGTTACTATCAGTGCCAGGAAAAGTATTAAACAGGATTATCCTTGAGAGATTAAAAGAGTCCATAGACAAGAAACTGAGAGATGAACAAGCAGGTTTTCGACAAAACAGATCATGTACAGATCAGATAGCCACTTTGAGAATAATAGTTGAACAAAGTCTGGAATGGAATTCACCACTATACATCGGATTTGTAGACTACGAAAAGGCATTTGACAGTGTAGACAGAGAATAACTTTGGAAATTGATGAGACATTATAGAGTTCCCCTGAAGATCATTAATTTAATAAAGAAAACATATGAAGACATGACATGCAGAGTTCTTCACGAAGGACAGCTTACAGAACCGTTTGGGATAAGAACAGGAGTGCGACAGGGATGCCTCTTGTCTCCATTTCTTTTCTTACTAGCAATAGACTGGGTTATGAGATCATCGACAACACACAACAGAAATGGAATCCAGTGGACTCTGACTAAGCAGTTGGATGATCTGGATTTTGGTGATGAGTTGGCTCTTCTGTCCCATAACCGTAATCAGATGCAGGACAAATTGAAAACACTCGATGAGAAGTCACAGCAATTGGGTCTGAAAATACACAGGGAAAAGACAAAAGTAATGAGAATGCAGGTAATGATAACAGAGGGACACAAGTTCATTCCTATCACTGTGTGCATATTACCAGAAATTCATTAAAAATTTCAACGGGCTAACTGCACCCCTGACTGACCTTACCAAAAAGGGGCGACCTGAAAAAATTATTTGTGACGCTAAGTGCGAACACGCTTACGTCACCCTCAAAGGACAGCTGTCCGAATATCCAATTTTACGGTTACCTGACCTTAACAAACCTTTTATATTGCGGGTCGACGCATCGGGTCAACTCTGCTCCAAGCAGACGACGATAATCCGAACCGGGTATTCCCAGTGGCATACGGCAGCCGTAAATTGAATGCAGCAGAACGAAATTATTCGACAATGGAGAGAGAGTGTTTAGCACTTGTACATGGGATAAGGAGACACCATGAATATCTGTACGGAGTATCGTTCACGGTGCAAACCGATCATGCTCCGCTGGCGTTTCTTGGAGCGAATAATGAATTCAATGCGAAGATTATGCGCTGGGCTTTGTTGCTAAGCGTGTATTCTTTCAAAGTAGAATACATACCAGGAAAAGAAAACACAGGAGCAGACTTTATGAGTCGAAATTGGAGCACGAATGAGGAGAGGGAGAAAATTGAAGAAAACAATCACCCGGAAGCTACAGATATAGGTAGCTCTATTTTCATAAAGGAGACATGAAATAGTTTCATATCTTCAAGCCGGAACGAACTGTAACAGGTTATGTAAATAGAATACATGAATCCTTCTGCTTTTCGCTGTCCACCTTTGTTCCTCATTAGCATGCACGTTTAGGTTACGCAAAATCCAAGCCTTTTCGCTATCTGTCTAACTCATATTTTAGCCACGCCTATTTTTCTTGTTTTCACGCGCTGACGAGAGTCCACCTGGATTCGTAACTGTCATTCCTTGAAAGGGGACGAACCTAAGGCGTTTGCCTGGAGCTCCAATGAGAGCAGAGCTGTCAGTATTACGACAACTGACAGAGTACACGGGCCCAAATTACGTGGAAGTAAAACTGCTTTGTAGTCCTCTACAAGCTTGAGCGAATCCTGTGATGTTGTACATAACAGGGAGACAATCACCGAGATCAAAAGCCTTTGTTGTCGATTCAACGGCGAACAGAGCGAACGGAGGAAATTCTTTATCTCGGAAGAAAACCCCGCTGATTTCCCCTGATTGCCCAAGGCGCGACTTTCTTCATCTCCCAGCGAAACAACGCTATTCTTATATAAATACTCAATCTCCTAAAATCAGTTATCTAGTCGCCCCAGGAAATTTTGGATAATCTAGTGCGCAAGTTCTAAGAACCATGGTGGAAGTGTAGTATTAGAAATTCCGTGGAGATTAATTCATTTTTATTTGCGGTAATATATATATTATCATTTTTCGTGATCTTGTGTGTTAAGTTTATCATTAGAATCCACTGGGATTTTCTTAGTGCTAAAAATGGTGTACTAAATAACGCATAGCTATTGTTATTCCAGATGGTTTTACTTAACTAATAAATGCGCTAGGCGATTGATAATTGACGGATACAATTTACTTCTATCCATTATGTGTAATTTTATAAATGACAAGTGCTTATATCACGTGTTAAAAGCGATAAGATAAGGTAGACATTTGGGGTTTCTAATCTAATTTAATAACGGAATGGATAAGAGATCTTACCTTTACGCGTGTTAGGATAAGATATTGATATCATGGTTAAATGTTTATATTTCTTCCAAAATCTAGGCTTGATAAAAAACCAGCAAACTAGCGGTCTTATAAGCCATCCAGAGATATGAGTGTATTACTGGGTCTTCGATTTTCGACCTGTGCGGTCTACTTTCTTCACTCATGAGAGAGGCAAATCTCGAAACCATAGACACAATATTTAACTGGACCTGAACATTACCAGATTGTTTAAAAATAAATTGGATCAGCCCACTGTGGCAATATATATATATATATAATTTACCTGACCTATGACAGTAGTTTTCCACGGGGATTATACTCAAGAGAACTCTGTTCAGAATCGGCCATCAACTCAGAGAACAGCCGATTATTATTATTATTATTAACATTTGCATAACGTAACAGAGTGTCTTAGCAACCAGAGGCTAGACAGCACAGCAACAATATATTTTTCTTTCTTTGACGGTGACCATCACAAATATGTCTTATTCCAACCAACTATCGGCAGTGATACCTGACTTATCCACACACAAAACAATTAACGCACCAACTTCAGCGACTACCTTGACATTTGCAGTAAGCACCAAGGTTAGTATGGGGCTGGAATTGGCAACAACCTGACACTGTATGGTGATATTTTTGTTAGTGTTTTTTTTTTCAAGGAATACCTGCGACAACTACTGGGTAAGCGAGTATGCGTGTGGCCACAGAATGACCGAATGAATGAACAGAAAGAGAAAAACATATTTTCCCTTGTTACCATCATTATACTAATCTTTTTTTAATTCCTCACTAACCGGATTGTTTACGGGGATAGCATACTAGGAACTTGTTCTTTTTCTTTACTGACTATTCCATTACCCTTATTGTTAACCTTTGACCTTTTGGGGTTATTAACTTCTGTTGGGAGCCTTTCTCTACAAGAGGGGTGGGAAATAGTGGGATATTTTCATTTGTCTAAAACCATGCTTTTATTGATATGTATAAGCTTGATGTTGTGAAGTTCTTTTAAGTGATAATAAACCCTACCCATATATATTATCCATAGTTTTTCACGTCTGTGCGTATTCGTCACGTAATTGTGTATGTATGTGAGGTGTAACTTATATTTGTTATATAAGGAGCGAAAGTTCGTCTGATTACTATACATAGTCGTATAGATAGGTTGGAGTAGAGAAACTACTCACTCCAGAGACTGATCTTTCTCTTACACTATCACCCTTCGTGGAAAAATCTATTTTCTTACACCTTTATTCTCACACATTTTCCTATATCACCTCTGCTCAGACCGGACCATAAATATCCATAAACCTATCTGTATAAAATTACGACAGTCGTCTGATGCTCCCATGTACTTATCCATTTCTGGTGTTATACCATCATGCCCTGCTGCTTTGCCCATCTTGGTTTTCTCTAGTGTTGCCTTCAGTTCTTTCCATCTTTATTTCATCTTCATCACCATTGGTTTCCTCTTCTGTGCTAGTGGTTATCATTTCTGATGCTTGACCTTGCTCACCATCAAGGAGTTCTGAGAAATATTCTTTCCATCTTTCCATTACTTCCTTCGGGGCAGTAAGCAATTTGCCTTCCTTGTCCTTTATACATTTTAGAGGGCAGTGTTTTTCCTTCCTCATGTTCTTTACGGTCTTATGGAACAATTTCTGGTTTTCTTGCGCATCTTTTTCTAGCTTTTCTCCAAATTCTTCCCAGGACTTCTGTTTTGCTGCTAGCACCTTGTTCTTTGCTTCTGTTCTGAGTATCACATATTCTCTATATTTCTCTATTTGTCCTGCTGTGTTTTTAGCTCCTAAGTATTGTTTCCATGCGATTTTCTTCTCTCTTTTGTAAGCAGGTAGTGATCACTTCCAATCTCTGGCCCCCTCCAGACTCTAGCATCCCGGACATATTTGAATGGGCTGCTCCTAACAATGACATAGTCGATCACTGACTTCTCATTCTTTGTTGGTTCATATCTAGTGTATGCATGTATGCGCTTATGGGGGAACTTTGTGTTTGTAATGTTCAGATTCTGCTCATTGCAGAATCTAAGGAGTCGCTTTCCATTGTCATTGAGAGTATCTTCTCCATATCTTCCGATAACTCCACCCCATCTAGCATGGTCATTTCCAACTCTGGCATTGAAATCACCGAGCATGATAATTTCATCTAGGCAGTCATCCACTGTCCTTTGAAGCAGCTCGAAGAATTCCTCCTTGACCTCTGCTCTCTCATCCTCATTTGGCCCATACACTATGACCAGGTTGATTATGGTTTCTCCTTCTTTTAGATTTACAATCATAATGCGCTCCGAGACAAAGTTCCATCCCTTGATATTATCTTTTTGGTTTTTGGCTACAATGCAACCCACGCCCCCTTTAGCTCTTTCAGATGTGGGTACACCACTGTAGAGCAGCGTGTTGCCATCGAGATCCATGACTCCTTGTCCTTTTTTCTTTGTTTCCGTTATAGCCAGGATTTCTAATTTTGCTTTCCTCATCTCTTCCACCAGCTCCTCTTCTTTCCCATTTATACTTCTTGTGTTCCAAGTTCCATAAGTCGTAGTCCGTTCCAGTTCGTCGCCTTTAGAATCAGTCCGGTTTTCTCTCTTGTATTACTCGTAATCATAGTTTAAAGCAAACAGGTGATTGGCCTGTTGTGCCTTTGCATGGTGGAGGGGCTGCCTCCTTACGGCCTCCATGCAGGCCGCCCTCCTTCTTTTTCAGCCGGGCTTGGGACCGGCCTAATCGGAGTTCCAAGTGGAGTCGAAGGTTAGAATTTAGACAATAGTCGTATTACCACTTGTGTTATTGGGTTATTATTTCGAAATTTTTTCGTATTACCAAGTGGAGTCTCAGGTTAAAATTTCGACAATGTTCGTATTACTAAGTGGAGTCTCAGGTTAAAATTTCGACAATATTCGTATTACTAAGTGGAGTCTCAGGTTAAAATTTCGACATTATTCGTATTACCAAATAGAGTCTCAGGTTAAAATTTCGACATTATTCGTATTACCAAGTGGAGTCTCAGGTTAAAATTTCGACAATGTTCGTATTACCAAGTGGAGTCTCAGGTTAAAATTTCGACAATGTTCGTATTACCAAGTGGAGTCTCACGTTAAAATTTCGACAATGTTCGTATTACCAAGTGGAGTCTCAGATTAAAATTTCGACAATGTTCGTATTACCAAGTGGGTTATGTGGTTAGGTATTCGACAATATTCGTATTACTAAGTGGGTTATGTGGTTAGAATTATTTCGACAATGTTTGTTCAGTATTACCAAGTGGGTCATCGGCTTTGGTTTTTGACATCGTTAGTATTACCAAGTGGAGTCTCACGTTAGAATGTCGACAATGTTTGTATTACCACGTGCAATATCGGATTAGAATTTGACAATATTCGTATTAGCACGCGAGTTATTGGGTTCGAACTTTGACAATATTCGTATTACTACGTAGGTTATATGGTTAGAATTTTGACCATATTCGTATTTCCAAGAGGGTTATCTGAGTTAGAATT